>DWTU01001369.1:0-13396 GCA_018251515.1 Cecropterus confusis | reverse complement strand
TCTTGCGTTTCAGTCAAAGGGTGTGGTTACCGGCTTGCTTTTATATGAGGCTACCATCGTAGTGCTTAGTAGTAGCATATCGCTAATTTAATCAACACGGTTTCTAACAACTTTTTGAGTACGGATGTTTACTTAGCACTATTAATTTATTCGTTCTCTCGCACTGCGATTTTATTTGATATGACCATTTTTGATATTATAATTGCAACATAACACCGGACTTAACATTGTACATTTTCATTCTTGTCCCACTTCTGGGCACGGGTCTTCTCTCAGCCTGAGATACAATTAGGCCATAGTCCACCGCGGTGGCTAAATGCGAATTAATATACTTCACACGTCTTTGAAAACTCTAAAGAATTTAGAGAACTCCCAGGTGTGTAGCTATCCTAATGATGTTTTCCTTCATCGTAAAGCAGTGATAATTAATTACTAATACGCACATCATTTTAGAAAAATCAGTGGCTCGTGCCGGGGATTCGAACCTCGGAACATCGATTGAGAGGCCGAGATTCAACAACTAGGCTATCACTTCTCACATTGTACATATACATGATAAAGTATATATTTTAGACAACGTTTAGGTATTTCCTATCGAGCCAAAAGTTTTGTAGAAAAGGCTTGGTTACCCATATCAGTCGAGTCATAGATAGATAATACGACATAAGGATAACAGCGCTTAATACCAGACTAAGCAAGGTAAGCGCTGGCGTTGAACTAACTCGGCCGCTGGCTAATCCAATCACGTAATTGGACTTACCCTTTTTCATTGACCGGGTAATGACTCCACGCTAAGCCTGGACGGCTTCAGCATTTTCGCTGTGAACTCTGTTAGCCTAAGTTGGTTGAACCAGTATAGTTTGACCGGGGAGATACCATTGTCACACGTGTTTCAAGCTTGAAGCATTTATGCGTTACGTTGGAAGAGTGCGGATGCAATGTGAATGTAATTTCAATTCGAGCCGATCATCTCAGTCTTTAACCTCCGACGAAAAAAGAGGGGTGTTATAAGTTTGGCCGCTATGTCTGCCTGTGACTGTCTGTGGAAATGTAGCTCCTAAACGGGTGACCCGATTTGGATGCGGTTTTGTTTGTTCGAAAGCTGGTTTCTAGGCGCTTAGACATGTTTTATCAAAATCGGTTTAGCCGTTTACGAGTTATGAAGGGTGAAAGTGGTGATGAAAAAAAAAATCAAATATTGTTAAATATACACAAATGGGGTATCAAATGAAAGGGGATGACCTCTATATTACAATTAGATGTGTTTTATCAAAATCGGTTCGGCCAGTTACTACATATGGTAAGTAAAAGTGGGGAAAAATAATTGCATATTGTCAATTATAGCTAATGTTATATTTCTATAATTAAAATATCGGTCTAACTCGCTCGAAGTTGATGGCTGTTTGTATAGATATTAATTTTGACTTTTTAAAGGTTTGCTCAATTATTATTGTAGGCTTGGGATTCTTTTTTAATTTTATTACAACTAGCACTCATTTGTAATTGACTTTTGCTTGAATCTGGAAGGTCTATGTGAAGTTGGTTACAGATGCCGAGGTGCGGCAGTGACCATCACCAAATGGGCGGCATGTTCGTTGGCTATTTCGATTTTATAAAAAGAAAAAAGGTTATATTCGAGTATAGTTTTCGGAAAGTAAGAGATATAATGATGAATGACCCATACCCCCAATGTGAATTGAAGATTCGAAAATGTTTTAATTGATTTAGGCTTCATTGAATCAAAACGGTGGTTTGCTAAAAAGCATTTTCTACCAGCCAACCTTTTGAATGTGAAGAAAAAAAAACGGTACAAGGAAAACGAAGGAAAAAAGATGTAATAATAATTATTTCGAAGAAATTATACAATCTTTACGTGTATAATATCAAAAATGAACAAATACGTACTATAATTTATAACAGGCACAACTGTAATTGTTACCAGTAATTACCGGAATTATCACGCCAGGGCCGTCGAGCCGTATCATCAGTTCGTTGGGCGGGCGGCTGGTGACAGTGAGGACTCATTACTGCCAGATCATTGCAAGGGGTGTAACGGCTTCATGTCGTTACGATCGGATAATAATTAAGCGAAAATAGGATGGCTTAATGCCATTTGATTGTACATTAAATGCAGGTCAGTAATTTTACTCGTAGTAAAAGTAAATTCTAGGACTTTTTATACGAGTTAGGATTAGCTGTTTAGAATTTTATTTATTAGTCATTATCAGAATATATACCATATACATAGAAAGTTTAATAGGAATTAAATATAAATGGTAGAGCAAGTGTGTTTTGACCGGGCAGGTATAAACACCCATTTCTTGCGTTTCGGTGGAAGGGTGTGGTTACCGGCTCACTTTTATATGAGGCGTCCATCTAAGACCTTAAGAGTAGCAACGCATCTATGATTAACATCAGGCAGAACCCTGTGTTATATATGAAGTTGGTTACAGATGTCTATAGGCGGCAGTGATCACTTACCATCAAGTGGACAAATATATATATATATATATAATTAGATTAGGTTTATTCTAAAAAGGTTTACCCTGTTTTGATACTCAATGGTTCCGTCAAATTAAATATTTCTTTAAATTATAGTGTTAGTTTCGGGTAACAATTGATTTTGACATCTTCACTGTAAGGGTAGAAAAATAACTTTTGATAGATACCATTCTGTGTCAAAAAACCCCTCAAGCGTAGTTCACGTCAACTGACAAATTGGGTTCATTAAGACCACTGTCACTTATTGAGTTCGCATTATAAATAGTTACTCCTAAATACCAATTACTGTTTAAGAACTGAATACGAATGAATAATTTTACCCATTTGTTTTCGCAATTGCAATTATTTATTTGCAAAAAATATTTATAATATCAATATTAGGCACGGGCGTCCTCTCAAAGTAAAAAGGATTTAGGTTTGAGTCCACTGCGCAGACTGCTGAGTTAGATACCATTTTTACAACTGTTTTTACAGAACTAGAATCGAACCCTCTACCCCCAAAGACAAAGCACTAGACTAAATAAATTACAACTATTTCGCAAAATCATAATACAATCAGACTAATCCATTACTAAATTATCTTACAAAGCAGCGTAATAAATACAGATATCTGTCCCTTAGTATTGACGGCGAGCGGAGACAATATTTACTGGGCTACTCCCCTGGTCCTGCCGAACGGAAACTTATAGTTTTCTTGAGGCGCCCGCCGAATAAAATACTGCTGCTGAGGCCATAAATCAGATCGTGTCGCGGTCACAGCCGGCGCGGAGTCGCCGCCCGCCCAGCGCTGGCTCTCTGACGCTCCGCTACATTTTAATAACAGGACTCCTCCGCTATAAATGGTCACTGACAGATTTTATTTCAGCCCATATATTACGTCCAGTCGTGCGCGTGAACTTTTTATTAATATTGGTTTAGGATTCATAGGCATTTAGATTTTTTTTGTGTATGAGACATATATCATTACTTTAATAATGTTTGGAAGGTCTCGCCTGTAAGGAATACTAAATATTTGCCTACTTAGTTCCCATATGCACAATTATAATGAAATAGTTTATTTTAGATTTTAAACTAATGTTAGATAAGAAATAAAAATGATGTTAGATTTGAAAAATAAATATTTAACTCCCGACTAATAAAATATATGTATACTACTACTACTAATGTTTCTGGCATTACCTTTTTAGTTCCAGCTTGACAATTATGCTACAGACACAGATAAACAGACATAAAGATACATACGTTAAACTTTTATCACTCTATATATTATCTCTTTTTGCGTCCGGGATTAAAAACAAAATGTGATATGATACTTGCATAGTAAGTGCGCCAATTTAAATGTTTATTTAATAGCATACATTTTCATTTCCTCCGAAATGTATGATTTTGATTGGCTAGTAGCAGCTTGGGGTGCGCCACTTTAGTTATTGCAGTTTAAGGTGCTTATGGTCTTTTTAATTAGGTTAATTGGTACCAATAGTGCGTCTTACTACAGTTCACATACAGATTGTTTCACATTTGACTTCCTGTAGAGTATTTATGAGAAGTCGGAAATGGAAAGATTCGATAGGTGATATGTATCGGCGCGGCGGAGAAGGTTTATGGGCAGTTTTACGGTCGCCGCCAACAATAACGGTGACCGCGAGGGTGCCGAACGCGCCGCAGCTGTTTTTTACACACTCTACAACCTTTACCTCAAAATGTAGAAATGACAAAAAACTATGAGATGTCACTGCAATAAAAATATTTTTAAAAGCATTTGGTGAAAAATTAAACCGATTTATCGTTACATGTAGGCAATTAACAGAAATTATGCTGGAATGAGTATCTTACTAAGCTTTCTATTTATATTTGTAGATAGCAATAATCTTAGTTCTCGGAGTTGCGGAGCTTAAAGCTTTACAAATTGCTAGCGTAGATAAAACATTATACATTGTGTAATTTTATAAATGAACATAACACGAGATACTAGTTAGTGGTTTGTCAATCAGGTTATTGCAGACAATTAAAAATGTAAATTTGTAATACAATATTTAAAAAAGAAATGGTAAGAGATCTCTACGCAACCTATGTGCGGAAATGACCACAGTCATTGCAATAAAAATATTAAAAACCGCATAAGTAAGAGGCGGAGGTCGGCGGCAGTTCGGTGCAAATGTCGCCCCGGACACTCACATTATTCCTAACTGCCCCTGCCGGCGGCCTGCGCCCCCGCTCCTATTATCTCAATACTTTAGATAGTCACCGGACATTCTCCAACTCAGAATCGTTCACCAAATGACCCGCCATTTGACGAGATCCGATTAGTCATGATTGAGTTTGTGTTGTATTATAAAAATATAATCCCTCGTCCACTTTGTCAAAAGTTGTTTTCGAGTGGAAACTGATACGACTACGGCGAACTAGACAACTTGAAAAGGATTGAGTTCAATCAAAGACGGTCATTACGAATCTCGTACAGATGCAGGCTTTGAAGGATTCAAGAAATTTAATCCGATAGAAAGGAAGGTTTTGCAAATTAATCGAAGGGATTATTTCACTTCAATGACTTCGAATAAAAATTTAATGGACCACTATTTGTGGGGAGGTTTTAATGGCACAGATGGACAAATAGAATTTTGATGGTAGTTACTGTACATTAATATTATAAAAGTAATTTATTTGATTCAAGAATAGTTTTCATTGTAAAAAAATTGTGACTGACGAGTATTTATATTAACGCTTTTTTATTCTTTAGTTTTGCGCTTGCTTAACACAGTTCGACAAAATCAATATATATAAAACTCTTCCGTTACTGAGTGACTGACTGACAGACATCGCAAAGCCGAAACTACTGATCGTGGAAAGTTGAAATTTGGTACGAAGATTCCTTAGGGAGTGTAGAGGAGCACTAAGAGAGGATTTTTGGGAATTCTAGCCCGAAGGTGGTGAAAAGGGTGAAAAACTTTGATATGAAAGTTCTACACTGTTGAAGTTAGTGACTTGTAAATTTGGATATTAGTTGTTTAAAATAAATTTCTGAATACGTATTTCAGATTTTTCTGAAAATTAATCCTCAACCCCTTTAAAAGGGGGGTGAAAGATTGTATGAGACATAATATTATTTTCAAGATAAAAAGCTGAACATTGGTAAGCATACTCTTTATAGTAAATTAAAAATATAATTTTCAAGATATTTTAAGTACAAAATAAAGAAAGTACCCTCTAACTCCTAAAAATATGGAGTGAAAGTTCATATGTGATTGAAAAAGTCTATATAACATCACACTATGTTTGTTTGTTGGCTTTATCTTATGTTGTAGCGGGTGAAGCCGCGGGGCACATCTAGTCGTATATATAAGAGTTTAATTGACGAGGGTCATTAAAAGGCTAAGTATTTTTTTCTATTTAATATGATATTATGCACATTCCTATCTACTGCTATTAATTAAATATGGTAGACTTTTATTCTGCTCTAAGATTTCACATCATGCCGGGAGGAAATCTTAACGTTCAGTTGAGACATCCGAGTTAGTCGGGCATGCAATCCATTCATTACATGTTAGTTTGTCTGCAGGTCCAATTCGTGGCTTTCTTCGTTGCATATGGATGTAGAAAACATTGTGTGACATATACATATCTTCGTATTATGTACATAGTTGCGCATTTTATTTCATTCTTCGAATCATATCAAGACAGGATAGTGCAACAGGAAACTGGTGCAAACTGCTGACTTTTGAAACGTAATACGACACTTAATACAGTGGGTGTCGCCGATTGAAATCCGTTTAAATATGATAACTTACAATAACAATGAAATAAGTACCTACCTAATACACTTTTAATTGTATTTATAAATATCTATGTAAATAATTCGTGTATATTTTTAAATTTTTTGTAATTTAAGTAATTGTGAAGTACAAACGTCTCTTTATAATATATTCTGATTATTACAAGATCTTTCAATACAATAATTTCTCATTATCATGCGCCCATTATTATCTCACCATCGAACCTCGATCTTTTATTATATTAAAAAACATTGTTTCAAATCTTAGTTACTTTGGCCAGATAGGGATTAGTAGACTCGAGGTTTTCTAGTAATGTTTTCCTTCAATGTGTAAAATAGCAAGATTATTTATTAATTTCTAATACACACATATTTCAGCAGAACCTACAATTACTTCGTAATGTCTTATTTATTATAATGATGTTCCTATACATAAGCAATAAAAGTGCGTATGTCATGTTATCTCAACTATGAAACATTTTTTACATTTAAATGGAAGCTATAAGTTTTCAGTGACAATCAATAGCGCGATTGATGGGAATAGGGAACATCGTTCCGGTTGGTTGTTCTTATCGGATGAGCCGATTGGGGAACACTGTTCTGCTCCATTATACTTTACTGTAATCCTGTACTACTATAAATAATAAAATAAATTAATATAAAAAGATAAAACTAAGCTTTACGTATTTTATTTGTATTTTTATAAGAAACATATTCGATGTCTAAATAGTAGGGTAAAATTTACCCGAAACAGCATTACAAGGTTAATATACATAGGTAGACAATCAACGGCGTTTGTTAATGTTTGTATGAGTGTATTTGCATTCGTGCTTTTGTGTGTATATATGTGTAAAAAATTGATATGCATAGGGAGGCACAAAGTCAGTAGTGTAGCCAGTGGAAGTACCTAACCTCAGTCCAAATACCTTCACTTGTGTATGAACTCATCTGTCCAACAGTAAATTTTATTTTGATTGTGAATACCTTATATGTTAAGTAATTTTGTAACTGTAACAATTTAATAAGGTAAACCTAATCACAATGGTAGTTGCTTTGTGGCCAGAAATAACTATGGTTACTTTCCAGATTTATCTTCAGACCCTGGATACCACTTAATTCTAAACTATTGGTTAAACAGACATGAAAAAGGCTCAGCAGTTTCATCTAAAATCAAGACAAATTAATTGAGTCTAAATACGATAGCAATTTTGTTTAGTTTAGAACTCCTCTTATGGTTACCTAACCACTATCATTATCAGCTTAATGATAACTAGTATATCTCCACCGTAAAAGTCTTACCGCCATATTTCTACAAACTATAGAACTACATTTAACCTGAGAATTTCGTAACAAGAGTTTTGGAAACGATTTCGATTGATTATTACGATACGTATATTCGGGATTGAAGAGATTGAAGCAGACATAAACTGCAAAGAGCGGATAGGTACAAAGTGCTCGGTGCTTTTAAAATGACATTAGCGTCATACTGAGACGTGCTCCATGAGCGGTTGCTGGGAGCCTCTCCGCCGGCCACGCTCCGATGAACCCTGATCCTATCATAACGCAATCGCATATCGACTGCTTTATAAATACGACATGGTTCTATCACAAACAACTACCAACAATCTCAACCTTAAACGTTTCGCTATAGAATTAAATATTGCACACTCCGCCATTTACGACTATGTGCAAGCAAGCTGCTCGAAATCTGCAGATATTTACGTTGATAGCCTTCCAGCAAAGAAGTGGAGTAGATACGTGAACTCGATCAGGGACTATAATAATGTAAAGCTCTCGTTATTCTTTTGATAAATGTTACAAATCCCATATTAATAATTTCATCTATTAGATTTGCTAAGACTATTGAAAACGCTTTTGTGTTAAAATCTTAGCACCGTCAGAGTTTTAGATTAAATTGTGTTGAATAAAGAAATTATACTCAATGTAAGATAAATAACGTATACTAAATATAAGTATCATTTGATAAATGCGTATATTTTTACGTTATGTTACAAATTTCTTGTAAATATAATTGGTTTTTAACAGTTATTATACAAGAGCCCACATAAATTTCTCCCCCAGTCTCAATACTTAATACACCTTAAATAAGCCTTATTTGAAAAATATAGAAAAAATCCACAAAACCCATAATATATCCCCTTAAGCTTCCGTTCAACGATAATCCCTTTAGCGAGGGAAAAACTTCAAAAGTTAGTGCGGGCGTCGTGGGGCGCCGAATTTTTGATCTCTATTAAATTGTTTCAAATCGTTTAACTTGTCGCGGCTCAATCAGTGCGAGGCGAGGCGAGGATAGGGCGCCACAGTCGCTGTTTCACGCTCACTGCTTCGAATACTGATGCTGCGTTTCTGTGCTCACGCCTCGCGCTATGCCTTCGTTGTGCTCAATGAGCGTGAAGCTTCATATATTTTGCAGCTTTACTGGATTTGTACTAAGATTTGTTTTACGTTTAGTGGTCGTTTTAACAACTATTTGGAAACAAAAATTGAAATCTAAAATGGAAGTGACAAAAATATTACTTGCCAAATATTTTTTGTTGGGACAGGATACTTATAAAAACACACGTTAGCGCTACGGGCTTAGTTTGATTAGTTAAATGGCTCAGTATTCACAATGTGGTTTAGTTTATAAAATTTTTAAAATCATAGAAATTTTTTATCATACACTCATTTTAAATTCGATTTTTTTAAACGTTTTCATATATTTTAAAATATTGCTCTATTTAGAGTACACCAACTCTTATGACTACGACTACACAAAACAATATTGTTATAGAATTTTTAAAATCATTTTTTTCGTTATTGTGACGTTTGCCAATTAATATTTTATCTGTGGCATTATATTCGATAAGCATAAATCTTCGGTAGTTGAAGGTGGAGGAAGGGACATCACGGCAAAACTGATTTATTCACTGGTGATATTTTATAGCGCAGTTTATTCCGGCCGTTATTGTATTAGGGCGGCTGTTTGTTACGACGCCCTTGCCTCGACCTCGTAGACGATACTTTCTTAAAATCTGTCTATTATGTTTAAAAAGTGGGAAGATCAACTTCAGTTCATGTGGAATTTAGTCGATGTTCGGTTTTAGTTTTTTTAACTGCTAAATGATATTGTTAAAAAATATGAAATTAAACGTAAAGTAATCAAATTGTTTTTAAACTTTACCAAAAAACTACAAGCGATTCTATTTGTAAGAAAAAGTAAAAGGAAACATTCGCCTCTGATTTTATTTAAACACTCTTTCAAACATCGATTAATAAACATTGTAACGGGCGCTCAATGAAAATATATTTCCGAATGTCCCCTAATTGTAAAATTGCGTGAAATTAAATTTGGAATATACTTTTATCCCTCCGGAGTTTGACAAATAGCTGGGAGCGGCGGTGCGATTTAGTCACACTGTAATTGGTTTTTTAATGCGGTACTCGCGAAGTACCTTTCGCTTTATCAAGTGAATACATTATCAAATCGTTAGGTCGCGGTCGGTGCGACCCCCGCGCCATGAATAAGAATCAAAGGCGTCGTCGCTCACACCGCCACCGCAGCGAGGGGTTGCAAATTAGTGATCCGGTGATTCTGAGCCGCGGCTCCTCTGCACATTTAACGGTTAATAAATACAAATTAAAACATTATTGTTATTTTTTATGAATTTCAAAGCCATGTTGTTAAGAATTTGGCAACTGAATGCATTTTGTTAATTAAAGTTGATAACGGGGTGGCAACTCGTAAAATTAATCTAATTCGTTATTTTATAATCTATTTGTAAGGGATAAGATTATCATCTCACCAATTTATAATTATGAAATCACCGTCATAAATGGGCGTTTGTGAACTGTAGAGCATTTACACAACATAAAGCTTCATTACTTGTCTGTAGAAATACAGTTATCTACATTATATTTTTAGTTTTACACTAATTTATTATGTACCAGTAATATCAACTTAATAGAAATAATATTAGCATATTTTAGCAAAATAATAATAAAGTCGTTGTTGTCCTATCGATTGGCCTTCAGGAGAAGAGTAGCAGAATTTTAGGCTGACACCACAAAGCATTCTTTACATACATCTGATATAATGCAAGAAAATAGAGCCTTAAAGGAATCAAAGACATAAGAACAGGACATAAGAAAAGGACTGACATAATAGCATCTCTAAATTTACAAAACACTGAGTGATATGGACAGGGGTTCGGAAGCTGCCTGATAGTGGAGATGGAGGGTGTCGTAAATTTGACAAGTGTACATATTCAAAAGGGTACCGTGTTCCTGGTTGTCTATTGTGCTTTTTGTAATTTTAACAACTTTTTATTGTGACAGAAATAATAAAGATAGGTATAGAGGTAGATATTTGATTGACATATAACAATGATAAATAATTAGCGTAGAAACAGGTAGTAATAAAGTAAGCCTATTCATTTTTCTTAACAAAATCTCGACGAATGTTTGGACATGAGAATGGATTCACTTTTCGAGCAAGAAAAATCTTTAGTCGTTATGCAATAAATTTACGGTTTAGTCGTACAGTTCTATCTACTGAATGTGATTTTGTGACGATGGATAGGTAGTATGGGTAATTGTTTCAGTAGTGGTTAATATTAGTCTTCTACGTAGACTCCAATTATGTATAAAAAATAAGCTTTAGCATAGCATGGATGTCGTCAGTATTAAGATTCATATTGATCTTACTAGGCAACATACGTGGAACTCAGCTTTGGTCCCGCTCACACACTCCGGTCACGTTCGCGTAATGTTCGAACTTCGATCCTGCTTCCTACCTGTCGAGCACTACTCTGCCTTTGTTCACCTCGATTGTATCAATAACGAGCCGATTGGTCGCTGGCGTATCATTTCCACTCGTAAACCTGTACCGTGTACATTTTATTACCGGACGTTGCTCAAACCTACATATTTTCTTGTTTCTGAAAACGTTTCATAGCTTTAAGCACATTTTTTGGTTCCTATATCAAACTATTCTACGATAAAATTTTACAGTTGGAAATGGAAGACACGCAAAAAGCGTGGCGCGACAGTTATCCTTCACATAAAGATGTCTAATAAAATAAGTATAGGGAGGAAATCTACGCTACATTGCGAGCTTGTCTTCGTGGTTAAGTGGCCCATTCGCGTGCAAACGAGCGTGCACTTAAAAAATAATAAAACCCCTTTAGTATCCATGCAAAGCGGGGTTGGGTTGCGCTTAATAAAGAACCTAAATGACAATGATAAGTTTAGGAGGTTCAAGTGCATATTTCCGATTTTTAAAACATCGATTTTATTGCAGGTAATTAAGTGATCACCCTATCAATTAGTTAAACGCTACTTTTATTCATTTTATCTGTTTGAAGCCATTATTAAACGTATTAAAATCGTGTCGATATTTACAACTTGTATCCTTAGTATTGTAAAGGCGGACCGCCCATTAGCAACAATTAACAGCAATCATTTGAGCAACTGGTAGTAGTAACAATTAAGTATTGGTTAATGCGACTGACAAAACTGCTGCTAAGCTACTCGGCGACTTTTCCGTAACTTGACGCAACAATCCGCTGTTGACAGATTTCTCTCGTAAAGTCATGTACCTGGATATTGGTTGGTTGGTTAACAAAAAAATTGGACGTACGGGTGTTCAATTTTCGATCGCGCCTCAAGCAAATGTTCGGAAGCTTATGCGGCAAGATGGAAGCGTTTGCAACTATTGTGCAAGCGATACTAGTCAATAGGTAGTCAGCGTTATGGTAAACAATCACGCATCATTTTCATTACTGATCACATATTAAAAATCTGACGGGATTAGCTAATCTGAAGAAAGAAGAGCATCCAGAGCATAAGAGTCAGTTTTTCTGCAACTATTACTGAGACATCATAATTTTTACCCTATTGCGTCAGAAAGAGGGTGATGTATGAGTTTGATGGTGAGGTTCAAAAATACTTTTACGTATCATAGGGTATTTTGTTGATGCCCCGTATGTTAGACTCGATCGAGAAACCCACCGACTAAAAACATTCCTCTTTCTTCTCATTCCCAGGACTCCGCGGGATGGCCGCTAGACATTACTTCGTGGGGGAGATGTACCCGCAGCTTTTACTAAAATACTGGTTGTTTTATCTCCAGACCAGGTTATTTCGCGCCTGCTCTTTTCCGCAGGTCTTTCAACACGGTAGTGGCGTACGTGCTGGTTGCTTCCCATGCCGACGACAAAGATAACATAGCTGCTATCAAGTCTTCAGGACAGATATCGGGCCCCACTTTGTATGTATCTATGAATGTATGTCTATATGTATGTATGTTTATTTGTATGTATATCCATTTCTTTGGCACGCGCTACAGCCCTTAAGGCATGCCGCATTGTGATGTAAGACATACCATTAGAATCGTCTTTGTTTACAGAGTGACATATGCTATATATTTTTTGCTATGCTATATAATGGCGCCTGCAAATAGGGGGAAAGAAAAAGAAAAGGAAAGGAAAGAAAAGAAAAGGAGCGACGACTTTTATTACAATCTTAGCAATATGGGTATCAAATGAAAGCTGGTAAATAGACCTTTCAATATATAAAGACTTGCGGGAAACAAGTGCCGCCTTAGTTTAAACCTGAATATTTGACTCCAATTTCCTTAATTATTTGACTCCAAATTTAAGATTTTTTTAATTTTTTTAACACAATATTTTGTTTTTCCCACTAATTTCAACTATATTTTTTCGAAGAATTACACTTTCGACAAGTCGGTGGCCCTTATTAGCCTAATGAGATCTGATGTAATGAAATAAAAATTAAATAAATTTCTAATTGTCACAACAGGTACAAATAATTAAATAATACTGAAAAACGACAAAACAAATCAAAAACAGTAAATGTCATAGTCGAAAGAAACGTTTCTAAAATAACTTTAACTACCTACTCACACTCCAGTCTTCAGTAGTGTTTCATAAAATTAAATAACCGTCAACCCATTATTGTCCCACTGCTGGGCACCGGTCTTCTCTCAGATTCAGAGAGCTTCAGGCCATAGTCCACCGCGCTGGCTAAGTGCGAATTGGTAGACTTCACACAACTTTGAGAACTTTTTTAAAGAACTCTCGGGTGTGTAGGTTTCCTCACGAT
>DWTU01001368.1:0-13400 GCA_018251515.1 Cecropterus confusis | reverse complement strand
GGGTTTTAGTGCGGTAAAAATCCCACATAACCCGGCGTTGCTCCTACGGCGTCGGGTACCTTTTGAAGGTTTCCCCCCTTGTTACAAAAAAAAAAAGGGATGTATACCATGTGGTCAGTCTTGATGACCACTCGCTCTCTTCCCATGGATACCGGAGTTGGCGAATAAGGGACTAAACTCAAGAGATGGGTAGCATATTTCCATGTCACATCCACTGCAGTTACACACATTCCAGGCGCGGTGACTATTGGCAGAAACCCTTCGAGAGGAAACTTCAACGAGCTGATGTATGTTATGAAGGATAATCCAGGAAGAACTTAAATGTTCATATAGTCGTTGCGGTCGGCAAGGGTGAGGGCTCAAGTACGGACAGCAACTCCGGGAAGGACGTCGGTCTGTGGCCGCATACTATCGTAAGCATCCGAAGATCTGGGAGAGTATTATGATTCTCCCAGGCAGTGCTCCACGCGATGGACTCAGAGAACTTCAGTTGAGTTCAGAATTCAGTGCGAAATCCCGAAGTCCTTTGCGTACCAATGGCGTGCGGTAAAAACCCCACATAACCCTGTGTCTGTCTAAGGTCCTATGATACCTTGTGGAGATTTCCTCCGCATCGATAAAAAAGGAAAAAACTTACAACCTCCGCTAAGTGGATATCTAGGTATAAACTGATTACTAGGTAGCTATCCCGGCTGACACTTTTAAAATATTTTGACCAATAAGATTGCTAATGATTATAACATATTTTAGGTTAGATATTCTATGAATGTCTAGTTTACCGGATGTGTTTGAAACATTCAATTGCTTCCTAAAGTTACAAATAAAGTAGCAGTAACAAAATAAGTCCTTAATAAACCTGCATGCTACTCCAAAACTGGCATTGTGTAGAGTCTACACTGTAGACCGATAAATTCTAATGTTGCTCTAACATTGCATAACACTCATAAAAGTAAACGAACTTAAATATTAATGAAAGCCATTTTTTAAGAAAAAAATACATATTATACATAAAACAGTATTGTTATTTAGTACTTAGACTGCCAATAAACTCAATTCACATACTTATTTACGGAGATAATACATGATTCATTCCGTTATTTTTCCAAAAACAGAACCATTTAAGACAAAACAGAATATTTATAAGACAAAGGAATCTCCGAGAGTGAATTACGCTTTACATGGAAGGTCCATTACAAAATGATTATGAATAAATTTTCTATTAGCAGGTTCACACTACGTTTGTGGCGAACATAGACTAACGTAACTACAGAGAACTGGACTATTTACTCGACTGCGTCAGAATGAGGGTAATGTTTTTATTGTGTATGTGTGTATGTATTCCCATTTTTTTGGCACGTGCTACAGCCCAAACGGCTTGACGGATTGTGACATATGATATACCATTACAGGCTGTATAATTTTTGAAAATGGTGCTTGGAAATAGAGGAAAAAGGGGGGGGAGGGACGATTTTTTTATTTTTATGACAATATTTACTGTACTTTTTTGACAAATATTTTTTTTTACTTATATATATATTGTATATATATGTGTAAATATATGCATACATAAAGAACTTATTTACCATTTTCTTTGTAGTACACGATGTTTTAAAACTTCATATTGTTTTTTTTAACTTAGGCTTTTCAATTCTTTGCGACTCTTACTAGAACTCCCAGGGAGTACCAATTATTTTGAAAAACTTTGCACTATTGTATTTTATATTATACACTCGTTCCCGGATCATACCCAGGCACAATTTTATGTCAATAAATGTCAATAGTTAAAAAAGGTTTTAAGTTCCTGGATAGATAGAACAGAGATATTTACCCAAGAAACCCTAAAAATGTTATAAAATCCTTTTGTAATCTGGTTTATTAAATTTCAGTTATAAATTTATTTTTCACTTTCATTAAAATACAAATAGACTTCTTTTGTTTAAAAGTTTACATAGTTTAAAAATTGAAAATTGCACCTGTCATTTATCTGTCTATGTAATAGTAGTGTACATTCAGAGCTCGTCTGTTTTAATTAACGAAAATCTGAAAACATTTTTAAAAATGTCCTGACCTATCAACTTGACAAGTGACTGACTTGTCAAGTTAATAGGTCAGGACATTGCGGTCACATGACATCTGAATTTGTATTCTAACAACTATTACTTTAGTATTTAATACCACAAAATTTTATAAAAAGAGATCTGAATATAAGTATTCGATATTTAAGGCATAAATACCCTAAAACTATTTTTAATCATTAATGAAATATAAGTGGCGTTCTTATCCCTAGCAATAACCTCAGTAATCTGCATAAAATATACCTACTCTGCGGAAACGTACCGTATCATGGGATCGTATCGTGTATCG
The DNA here is from genome assembly GCA_018251515.1 of Cecropterus confusis. Lineage (NCBI taxonomy): Eukaryota > Metazoa > Arthropoda > Insecta > Lepidoptera > Hesperiidae > Cecropterus > Cecropterus confusis. The sequence goes on along the minus strand of DWTU01001368.1, from coordinate 11,036 downwards.
TATTATCAGAACCATATTGGAACTCAATTTTTTCCCAACTTACATTACAGTACGTACTATCATATTACGTTATATACAACGAGTTTTATATATAAAAATATTGTACCTTTGTAGCCGATATATTAATGATTCTATAGGGATATGAATATAAATAGCGTTCTTATACTGAACTGGGATAATTACCCAAGGTCTGTGGTGTATATACTCTGCGCAAACCATCCTCGGAACCGCATCGGGCAATCAAATTTCCACAACAAATGAATATTTTCCCACAATTTCGCTCCCGTCCGGCTCGTTTGAGCGTTATTGAGTTCGATTTAATTTACGGCGAGGTGTTCTGTATTCGTCAGCGCTGAGATGAGATGAGTGCCGTGAGAACTTTTATTGGGAATATTTTATGGTGTGGTTCGATTTCTAAGGCACCACTGCAATACACAACGCCTATTTCTATCTAATAATATCAGTGAGCGCTGCTATGTTTGAAAAGTGCTGGTTAAGGAGACATACTTCCATGACGTCGAAGAACGTATATGTTTAATCTTATTTGGGTTTGATCACAAGTACCCAAGGGCGGCAGCGGCATCTTATCATCAGTTTGCTATTGATATCTATACATATAATAATACTGTAGGAGAGTTCAATTCTGTATATTGAATAAAAACTAAAAAAATAGCCCTAGGAGACTTCATACAAGTAACACAAGTAATGTCGTAAATACATTTTCTTGCGCTTTCATTGAAACGCTGGCTAAACTCGACGAGATAGATCAAAATAATGTATTTTTTCCTATATTTTTAGTTATCAAACTTTTACATATTATTTAATTTGCCGCAACGAAGATCGCCGAGTCAGCTAGTATTGAATAAAAATAATGAAAAATACGCCATTTAATGCCTTCGATGAGAAGGATACCGAGATGATAAAGTTGTTAAATTTTATGAATCTACGGATATGTTTACTAATCGTAGATTTCTACCCGTTCTGTTTTGATATTTCACATTTACAGGTAGCAAGTACAAATCTATTTTTTATAATTCAGGCTTCTAAATTAAAACCGGCTCTACCAGTAATTAAGCTAGGCAGTTACATAGCTGTTAACCAACAGTAATACGAGCAATCAAAACAAAATTTGTAAACATTAAACCGTAGTCTTGACTTAAAATATAAAAAATATTTACAGAAATATTCGCTGTTCCTTCTTAGTAATTAAAACAGCAACGGAGCAATTAGCAGTAACGCGGAATGGTTGAAGCAAGTTTGTACATTTTTCAAGGAATTCTAAAATCCAGGAATATTTTAATAGAGTCTGACATAAAATTCCTGGTGCGGTCACAATGCAAGCCCTTTCTTTGTAATTCGCAACTTATTCTCTGGAAAGAAACATTATAATTCCCGAGTTTAATCTCCCCATTCCCACATCACCTGAAGATAAAAACGTTTCGTATTTGATTAAATTTTTCCTGTGCGCCATTTGCAGATGAAATATTCCTCGCTTCAGCTGAGTGATTAATCGCATAAGGTTCGCGTCATTACTCGCGGAACTCGGTAAATTAGTTGGGTGCTTATGTTGGTAATAGTGTAGATTGAATTTTTAAAAAACTTTTTTCGCTTTTAACTGGTCTGCTTCCATCAAAGATTACTAATACGGCCAGCAGTATTAATCAACCATCTCTCTGTCATTATATCTTTATGAAACTCCGCCCTGGGATCTCGTACGTGACGACTAATTAAGTTATAGGTATATAAGTAAAAACCTATAACTTAATTAGTACATACATCCAAATATGACGATTGCGGTAATATGTTTTAGATGATTGAATTATTTCTGATTTTAAAGGCTGTTGAATAAAATATTCTTTATAGGCCCATAGAGAATAATACAAACATGACTTATATTTTAAGGCCAATACGTACATTAGTAGACTATATTATTGCATCACCGGAAATTAAGGCAAATAAATTTACAGTATCGACCTAATTGCTGAAATTAAGTCGATTTGTTGAAGACGGAAGCATGATAATTATTATGTGTAACAACTAAGTCCTATCCCATAGAAAATGTTTTGACTAAAAACTTTAGCAATTAAACGTTGCTAAAATAAAGTATGGAATCTTAAATAGATGGAACGATTAAAAAATCCACTTAATTAATTATTCTCCCGGGAGCAATTTTTGTTTGTTTTTCTGTAACTTGTTTTTTCTGAGCGAACTTTGAATCTTCAAGAAAGTACAGCAATTATTTCAGTCGGTTTCGATATTTTCATTTGTACCTCTTAATGCTTTGTACCTCTTTTTAAGTCTTCCGCTGAGACTTAACCACGAAATCTACTACTTACATGAATTTATAGGGTGTTATTGACGCGGTACCCTAAAAATTTAATAAGTTCCATTTTTGTTGGAGCGTTGAAAATAGAATGTATTCGGCCACATTTCGTAAAAATTGGTTTTAACGCTTTATATGTGTTTTCCATAAAATAGTAACATTTATCTATAAACAGGCACAAGTGATCAATATTATATGGCGTATGTCACTCCGTAAATTGACACGATTGCAGTGATATGTCATCAGATGTCATAATCCGGCAAGCCGTTTGGAATGTAGTGCGTTCCAAAAAAATGGACATACATACATACACAAGCTCGAAAAACATTATCCTCCTTCTGACACAGTCAGGTAAAAAATAGACATTATGATTGATTTTGAAATCACGTTCTATTAGTACATTGTAGATATTTAAACAATTTCAGAAAATAAAATTACGTCAGCATTTTTACTAATTCGAATTAAGCGTAAAAACGCTCGCAGATGTCATGGCGTCCGCTGGTGACGTCACGACTCAACATTGCATTGAATGAGCAGCGACACGGTGATGTGTGATAATGCACGACGTGATTCACTCTGAATAGCGTTTCGGTTAAGATGGCCGACTTTTAGTTAATTGAATATAAAACTAATTTCTAAAATTTATATTAAAACCGAGTGCCTTTGAATCAAGCATATAAATAAATTTAAAAATTTACTTTGGTATGTTAAATATGTTTTTTCCTTTTAAATCCTTTATGCTCTGATTGTTTTATACTATCATTATGCTTATTCTGGTTTGTCTTTGTGTGAGTTCATGGGATCCAGGAAATAGGTTAAAAAATCTAGGATTGATATTCTTATCTTAAAATAAATATAAAATGGTAAGCATTAAGTAACAAAAGAGTATTCTACCGTACAGGAAAGCAAAACGCCCGTGGGTATACGATAAAAATATTAAAATCACCATAAAACTGAAAGTATTCACATTCATGTAATAAGTTGTACCTTAGTTACTTCAGATATTAACTAATTTTCTTAAATGTCTCCTCGTTGAGTGTATAAGTGGGAACAATGGTTTGATAGCCCGATATAAGCTATAGTATTCGTCATATACATCAATATTATGTATATATCGTTATGCCGCATCAACGCGCATGGCACTTGCACAAACTCCAAAGCTTCGGCTTGATTTGAGGAATTGATTTTAAGGGAGGTTGAACCCTTTGTGGTTCGACTCCGGAGACACCACCGCCATACCTATTACCGCCTAACAAATGCAGTGTTAAGCGCTGTTGTGTTCTGGTCTGAAGGGTGTGTGAGTCATTGTTATCCGAGGCGTTTTAATTTATCTAAGATCTTGAGTTGATTACAGGTTTCCACGGGTGGCAGTGACTACATGCCATCAGGTGAGCATGTTTGTTTGCTACTTACATGTTATAAAAAATAAACATCGTCATAAACACAACATGTAACAACCACATGACAATATTTGGTGAGTGCCAGATAGTTAAACATGAGTGACATCGAGCTTGTGTCGGCCATAACTAGCTTAAGTTTAAGACCTTAAAATATAATAAAAACAATTAAATGATTGAAAGAAGAAGTTTTAAATGCTTTCTACAGGTGATCGTAAGAATACCTTTCCATGATTTGTTTGTAGTAGGCTCGATACACGCACGCATACATACACAGCACATTTCGTTACGTGACGATTTCTACCAAGTTGCACTCCCCGTAAGCCGCGTTAAGGAACTTCGTTCCAAAAAGCGTGGAACAGTCGCAAACGCTTGTGACATTGCCTTTGATTTGCATCAAAAAACTACACTCGATTCGGTCGACAATAAATACTTGCAAACTTACACAAATCAAGTCAAACACTATCCACACGTTTAAATTTATGACGACTTCTCGAGGTTTGGCCGGAGTACGCGACATAACATTTCAAATATATAAACACTTAAACATACGTTACTTTTTAATGCTTTTTGTTTATCTATCTATCTATAAGCTTTTTAGATTTCCACTGCGAGACATAAGCTTCCTCCAATGGGGGTTTTTGCCAATAGTATACTCTACTAGGGATAAATGTTACACAGGAAAACGCTACTGCCTATCTCCTGATTTTTGTTCCTTAACCGCCTCTTACGATATCCACGGTAAGAGAGGCAGTATTGCTATTCAAGACCGATCTGGTGTTGATTACAGACATCCTTAGCTAGCACCGCTACCAATTACCATCAGATGAACGTCTTTTGTTACTACTTTGTTTAAAAAATCTTCAAGTAAGCAGTACGACCTTTACCTTAGCACATTTCATTGATTTCCAGCCAACGACTTCGAGACAGAAGTTGCCTTTATGCCGAAGACTCCATTCACAGATTCCAAAGCGAACGAAGCCTCGGGCTCCACGTAATGTCTTTTGACGAAGTTTTTCAGATTGAGATCAAAGTGCAAAGTCATGGAATGAGGGTGAACTGATTCCTTACAATTAAAACATATTAAGATTACAATAAGTCATAAGTACCCAGTGGCACCTTTGTAGCTTATAACTTATACCCTTTAAAATTTATGTAACATATTATAGAATAATGTAGAGAGTTAGATCTTGGAAATATTCCATGATTTTTTCAGAAGAAAATCGCAAAGAATCAAAGTTTTATATTAATAATTTGCCGTTTTCTAGAAAAATATAACAGTAAAAGTACTTTCCCTCACGTGTAGCAATGTAATAACTGCTCCGTGTTCAATATTATTATAATACATTTTCATTCAGCATAATATAATGGGTAGTGAGGGGAGATATTATTGCTTCCAGAAACCAAATAGTAGGTATTTAATTAACCACTATTATATATCTGATGGAACACGACCTTGTTGTAAAATTGGTGAGGGTGGACCACCACCCCCAGTATCATCACCATCTCTATGCCAGCCCTCAGACATGGCTTCAAGAAAAACTCCAAAGTAATAGTTTACTTAGATAATTTAACATATATATACCTGCTAAACAAAACAAATTCCACAGCACAGCGTTAAGGAGGCCCCCGGTCCTCAACTTACGTCAAATATTGCAAAAATAAGGAGTCGTCAACTTACATTAATATAATAGGAAAAGTAAGGAGGCCCTGCCCTCAACTTACGTTATTAATGAACAAAGCATGCAACGACTGTATTAAATGTATCATTAGCATTACTGCTGTGTAACTTCCTCCAGATCATAAATGTACTAGATTGGATATTGCCTGAATCTGATATCACTGGTATTTTTTCTTGCACCCACATGGAATCCTGATCTATGGTTTCATTTGGTTTGGAGGTAGTTGGTCGTGACGTACCTTTTTGGGGCGACCACGCCCTGTTATTTTCTTTACCTGGTAACGATCATTTGGCAATATATTACAAATAACATAAGCATCTGGTTATTTCATGTCCAGGCCGATTTGGCACCTAGGGTTTGTTTTGAGTAATACTGTCTCTGCCTGTTGGAACTTTTTAACTTTGGCTTTACTATGGTCGAATCTTGCCTTGTCTTCTTTGCTTCGCGATTTAGTTTTTTTTAATGTAACTATCGAGTTAATCTCGATTAACTGTTCCTTCCTCTTCATCAATTAAGGATTTTAACTTTGGTGGTACAGGACGTTGCCTTCCAGTGAGAGTTTTAATTGGACTAGTAATATTTGTTTTGCTCTTTGTACATTTAATGGCTAGTTGGAGAGCTTCCAAACCCTTTTTCCAATTTTCAGTTTCATAATTGCAAATAATAGTTAATCCATTTTTTACAACGGCCATCATCCTTTCCACTTGTCCATTTGCGCGACTAACTCCTGGGGCTATGAAGTGTTGGTAGATGTTATGATTTTTACAAAAGTCTTCAAATTCATCTTTAAAGGCTGTATCCTGGTCACTTATTATTTGCCTCGGAGCTCCAAATAGAGACACCACATGTTTCAATGCGCGCAACATTGAGTTGGTGGTTCTGTCGGTTGAATAGGTTAAAGTTACAAACTTAGTGTAAGCGTCTATTATAACGTCCACATACACGTGTTTGTTGTTCCTTCTGGTAAGAAGACCAGTCATGACTATATGGATGGTATCAAATGGAATTGCCCTTTTTTCTATGGGATACATTTCTACTTGTTTGGCTCCGCAAGGAAAGGTCGTTCCGGAGCTAGTCTTAAATATAACGGAGTTAGCTACAAATTGTCTAACCATAGTGGTCATCTCAGGAAGCCAGTAAGTTTCTCGTATTTTACCTTACCTTACCAAGGGTTTTTTCCCATCCAAAATGTTTTAGTAAAGTATGGTAGGCGTTGATAACGCTCCATTGGTATGATTTTGGGACCACCTTTTTCCACTTCTTACATGCTGGTTCTTCTTCCTCATAACGGTGTTCTAAAACTAAATCATTCATGCGGTACTTCACTTACTTCTTTATTATGCTCCAATTTTCTGATGATGCATCAACATTTTGTGGCAAATTAATACATGTTACAGGATTGCGGCTCAAGAAGTCCGCATGCTTCATTCGGTTACCTTAGCGATTCTCTATTTTGAAGTCGTAGTGTTGAAGAAATGACCACCACCTGTGAATCCTGAGAAAGAGTTCATGTTTATTTGACGAAGATTTAACGGCATTGCAGTCTGTAACTATTATAAAGTGTCTACCGTAAAGGTATTGTCTAAAGTGTTTTATTGGTCTCACTATAGCTAATATTGCCAACTCGTATAAGTGGTAATGGCTTTCGGGCTCTGTGGTTCTATCTAGTAGTATGCAATTACGTGTTGTCGGCCATCCTGTATTTGAATAAGGAAAGTAACCAACCCAGTACTGCTGGCGTCGGTATGTACTTCGATAGAAAGTCCCTCACGAAAAATGCTTAGAACTGGAGCAGAAGTCAACCGACGAATGATGTCAAGTCTGACACTTTCACATTCTGAAACTTGGCGTCCTTTTTGGTTAGGTTGTAAAGTGGTATCAAACGTACAGAGAATGATATGATGCACCTAAAGTAGCCGGCCAGACCACAGAATTGTCGTCTGGCCGGCTACTTTACTTGCTTGACATTTGTTGGCACTACAGATTTCTCCAAAACCTTAACCTTCCTTGGACTTGGACGAACCATGCCGTACCGTATTCAATTGGTGTTTTGAAAAATGAGCACTTCTTAGCATTCACAGTAAATTCTGCTTCAGTTAAGGCTACCAAAACTTTGTACAAAATCTGTAATCCTTCAGTGAATGTTTTGCACTTTATTAATACGTCATCTATATATACCAAAATGTTGCCAAAAAGAGGTCGTAGTGCGGTCATTATGGCGCGTCGAAACACGGCTGGTGCATTCATTAGTCGAAATGGCATTCTGACGTATTCATATAATCCATCTGATATGATGAAGGCAGTCTTTGGATTCTTCTTTATTGGGAATTTGATAAAAACTTTGTACCATATATAAACTGATAAAATAGGCAACATCCGAGACTCGATCAATTTGGCCGGAAATGATCGGAAGTGGGAAATTTATGGGGACAGTGTTTTTATTACGTTCACGATAATCCGTGCACATTCGTGCTTCCCCATTCTTTTTCTTAGCGAGAATTACAGGGCTGGCGAAATCCGACGTACTTTCTCTTACAATTCCGTTAACCATCAACTCATTAATAATGTCTTTCAATTTTTGTCGTTCTATTGGAGCCATTGGATAGGGTCTTCTTGATACTATTCTGTTTGGATCTTTCAATTGAATTTCTAAGCAGCCCGTGGTCACTGTTTTTCTCGGAATACCAGTCGCGAATGTTTCATTGAATTTTATTTATAACCCTTTCAACTTACATATTTCGTCTTCATTGGTTAAATCGGTATCCAAATTCCTAAAGTGCTCTTGATTGGTTGCATTGATATGTAAAATAGCAGACTGTCGTATTACAGTAGCACCTGTAAGTTACGAGCACACTCAAACCTGTACCTTTCACAATTTCAGCTCCAATTAAAAGGTCATAAGGAGTTTCGTGGTCTTCTACGATGTGGAAAGAAACTTCAAAAGTGCCATTTATATCGCAAGTAACATCGATCCTTGACATGATAGAATCGGAATACTTGCACTGCCAATAGCCTTAAACATCAAAGAGCAATCTTTCTGTTTTCCTGGAATAGTTTCACTGATGGAGCGTCTCACTTCGCGGTACTGCATGTTCCTTACATGCAGTACCGCGAAGTTTACAGCATTATATTGCTGTAAACTTGTGATTATTAATATTGACAGCCATCTGTGTTAATATTTCTTCTCTTAGTCTAACTAGATTAACCTTTTCAGCTTCGTCTACCATCTTCTTGAAGTATACCCATTCAGTGTGGCCAATTTTATCACAGTAAGTGCATCTCGGCTTAGGACGTTCTGTCCGGTTTGTGGGCTCATACGAATTCTTTCGTGTGGAAAATCCTAAGACAGGTTTAGGATTATTACTCTCCGCATTACCCTTGTTACATGTGCTTGAACATGTCCAGGCTTTCCACATTTAAAACAGAGTGCGGTGTCATATCTATTGTTTCTTAGCTTCTGTCCCTCGGCAGGTGGTTCGCCCTGTCGTGGTTCTCTTTGCTTAATAGTTGCTGCCACCGAAATCAGTTCTGGAACAGAGGAACATTTACTAGACAGCAGGCGCAACCTCAGTAATTCGTTGTCTACGCACCCAATAACGGCTTTTACAGCATCCTTGTCCTTATCGCCATTTATAACTCGTTTCCAAATATTTCAAGCTTTGGTAATAGATTCAGCTGGATTTGCCATATCAAATTCCGTAATTTTACGATGTCGTTCGAATATCTTGCATCGGGTTTAAATGTTTGAATTAAAGCTTCACGCATATCCGATCACACTGGCGACTTTACTAACCGCGTCTCCAAGGGTCTTCGCACGACCTTGCAACAGGCCAGCGATCTCCGTACATACTTCGCGATCAGTCCAATGGATTTTCGCCCTGTCCACATGCTCGCACCAATCACGGACTGGCACATCACCATCAGGGTCAAATGACGCAATGTAAATGATACTGAGCCTTGGCCGATTACTAGAGCCCCCTTCTTGGCTTAACAGTCTTGCTTATAACTCACGATTAGCTTTCATACCTGCCTGTTGCTGTCGCTTCATATTTTCTATAATACCAGCCAATGCGGACAACGCATAATTTATGCCAAAATTGCTGCTCCTGCTAATTCTATGCGGGCGGATGGAGCTTGGGAGGTCCCAAAGTCCATTCCCCTTCTGATATCGGATGAAACGCAAACTTGTTGCAAAGTTGGTGAGGGTGGACCATCATCCCCAGTATCATCACCATCTCTAGGCCGGCCCTCAGCCATGGTTTCAAGTAAAAATTCAAAGTAATAGTTTACTTAGATAATTTATTAACTGCACAATAAGCTATTAATTAATCACTCAAATAACTTCAACGCGACAAATATAATTGAAAATAGCTATTATTTAGTTCAAATTCAATAACTGTGGCTCAGTTGTAATTCGTATCACTATTATTAGAGATGTTGACGGAACGATCGCCTAGATCAGAGTGGTCCTCGTCACGTGACGCTTGCCTTTATATAAAGTACGTCCCCACCTGTGGTTATTACATGTCCTTTACGGCATTACTGACTCGTTAGGTCTTTTAAAAGTCGATTTAGTATCCATTGCATGAAGTTTAAAAATATACAAAGCTGGACAGCCGAAGGGCAAAACTCGGTAACGTGGGAAATTCTATTACACAGGGAAACTCTAATATAAAGTTTATTACTAAGCTCTTTGTAGATAGAGCTCACTTTGAAATAACCTTTTGCTCTATTCTCGTCTTTAATCACGTTTTTATAGATGCTAAATGGAAATTATTTTAGAAATGACGTACAGAGACTGATTTTCTTGCAAAATTAACACAAATAGAGATAAATAAGACACATTATTATATATATTGTGGATGACTGCACCTTTGCAACAAAATTCAAATTAAATAAATAAAAAAAAAAACAAAAAGAATCTATTCTTCGAAAAAGTTTTACAAATAACTTATCAGATTCTTGGCCGCTATTGCTAATTTACGAATCGTTAATCTTTGATTTCAATTTAATTTTATCGCGGAATTGATCCATTATAATGAATGAATATAAAAAGTATTTTTAAAAACAAGCTTTTATTTCAGTACAATTAAAAACTTGTCTCAAGATTTTCCAGATTAGATCGATTAAGATCTAGGTCTATGATTTCCAGATTTGAAAATATGATGGAACAAAATGATGGGTCTGACAACAAAGTTTATTCTTTCTTTTCAGTGCACTGAAGAAAGCTTGTTTTTAAAAATATTATTTACATTAATTTATTTTCTCATTTTTCGTTGTCCCTTGCATTTGATACCTATAATGAGATGGTTTATGGGATATGTAATCCACCATTTTATGATGGCGGCAATCTTAGATTCGATTTTTGTCTATGGTGTATAGTATTCTACAAGTCATGATTTCCCTTCATTTGATATCCATATTGGTTGAGTTGCTCAAAAATATGTAATCTTCCATTTTTTGGTAACAGCCATTTTAGTTTTCAATTTTTTCATTGTTTTCTTTAAGTTGAGCCTCTTCATTTCGCATACTTATTGGAATACTGACTTAACTCAACATAGACGATTTTTGGGAAATCGCAAAAGAAGATCTTGCAATGAGGCCTTTTCGTACTTGTTGATGAATAAAATTAAA
>DWTU01001367.1:0-13403 GCA_018251515.1 Cecropterus confusis | reverse complement strand
GTCTCCCTTACCATACCCTTCAGACCAGAACACAATAGCGCATAACACTGCTGTTATGAGGCAGAAATAGGTGTGGCGGTGGTGCTTTTGAACCACAGAGAATTCTACCACATTTTAAATGATTTTATAAATGACTTGATATTTAATGACAGCTGATGAGTGGTACGTCAGTTGAAATTAGAAGTTTATTTTTTAATCGTTAAAAACATTTTTAGAGGGCACACGCATTCTTTTTAGTTATGGGAATTGATTCACAGTTTGTTAATATTCCCTTAATATTTTAATTACTGTTATTTTCTTATTGTTATTCTCTGTGACTTAGTGTTGATTTAAACTTTGGGTCGTTTATAGCGTAGTAGCACCCAAATTTGATACGGTACCAAAAAGTTAAATATTTCCGACAAATAAGAGTTAAAGCAAAATATTATAATTATTATTATAATATATGAAGAACAAAGGACTATTTAACGCCTCGCAGGGACTGTTACATATTAGCAATTGAAAAGAAATCCATCATAATCTCTAGTGAATGGCTCCTCGCAGAAATCGGTCCGCTTTGTGAAGTCTAGTCAGTCATCTTCTTATTAACTTAATAGATGTCGCTGCGCATACAGTGACAAAAGAATCACATAAAATATAATTAATTAAGTCTGCATAATAAAACACATTAGCTTTATTATTATTGAATAGCTTGAATGAAACTTTAACTGTTTTGTAGTAGCCGAGTCATTTTACTCCACGGATTCGTTTAATTCGGCGCATTTTAAATCTTATGTTCCACACAATACGGTTATTTGAATATGCGTTGTCGCATTTCACGACATAAAATGGCGGCACAAGTGATCTTCCGCCGCTCATTTGGAAGATAAATTGTCTAATTATGAAATAGATTTTAGCCCGTAGGTTGATATATAATAAGCTCGGTGACATCTTTGAAATTAGTTGAATTGGGTTATAAAATGGTATATCTAACAACATTGTTAACTGTTATATGTATTTAAAAAAATCTGTTTTCGTTTGTGTAATGTCTCTGTAATATTGTTGCATAGATGAAATATTTGTTGTTATCGTACCTTATTTTATAAATAACGATTTTTAATATGATTTTCCATAAATTATTGTTCAATTTCGGTGGCCTTACAATTGATTCAATGTTTATGTCGAGGAAACTTTTACTTAATTTCATATGTCTAAGGATTCATTTAGAAGAAATGGCAAAATTACAACATGGCTTTAAGAGCTGATAGAATCGTGAAGTTTAACTTGGTGGTACCATCGGTCAATTATAGTATAATGTTCCTGCGTTTAGATGGAAGGGTGTGGATGACGGTTGATATGTGAGGCCATCTTAGTCTAGATTTGCCACACATCTGTCATCGACTAAAAGTAGAACCTGTAATTTTTGATTATTATCGGGGAATTTATACATTTTAATATGTAACTCACGATATGCGGTTTTTTAATTTCTTTTGCATATATTTCCATCCAGTTACATGGATCATTGTCATGGCAAAACTGTACACACTTAACCTGGAACATAGTTCTATACCTGTTGCTACAGTTTTTTATGGGCGTCAGTTACTACTTACTATCAGAGCGATGCGTGCTCGTTTGCTGAATTTATAAAACCTTCCTGAATCACTTCTAATACGCACGATACATTTAAAATTGTACCAACTCGCACATAGTTTCGATATCTTCAAGAGAACTATCAAACGTCATAAATGAGTTAGCGTATCGTGATCTGGGTAACATTCTAATTGCGAGCTTTCCCCGGTCCCCATCGCTTCCAAGATGGCGGGTCTACTTCTCGTCATTATCATTATTAAGACTAGTTATCGTGCGACCTGCCGCACTCTAATTATGCCGAGGCACCTCCCAACCAGATGCGAATAATGTTGCATATTATAAACTGGAATACATCTGTATTAGTGTTTCTCAAACTTACGGCTAAATGTACCCCTACTTGGTTTACCTCGACGACAAACCTCTTTAGAAATGGTTATGGGCTATCCTATACAAGACAAAATAAAGGTTTTGTTAGAAGATTTATTACTTAAGATAGGCTTGTTTCTTGTCGCAGATGGGTCCATTCTAAAAGTTTTTTTTTTTTTAATTTCTATTTTGATTCTAATCTAGAGCTAGCTAAATTTTGTCGCGTTCCTATTACAAATGACTGGGACCACAAGGGTACGGGTTTTTAGAAACACACCTTTGAGAAACACTGACATATATAATCCACTATTTCAGCATCTGCCATGTGGTCGTTATTGGCAAGATTGTAAGGTTGAATGTTGATAGAATTCTGTTTCATATTAAGGTGCATTACGAAGCTTTAAATACGGGAAATAATAAGCACTAATATGCACAGAGACATGCTTTTAGACTGTTTTAAAGTCTAAGTGGCAGGAAACGTCAGAGAATAAGACATCAATTTGGACTAATTATTACAACGTTGTCTCAATGAATGTACATATTTTTTTACGAAATATAAGAAGCAATCGAGACTGCATTACATCTAAAGAAGTTCACGTGGAACAGGTCGACTGAAGGAAATTACAGATACGTTAACACTCCTTAGGGCTAAGATTGTCGTTTTGCATTTAAGTTAGTCGGTTTTCACGCCTTTCCAACTAAAACGCTTGACGATAGAAATAGGTGTGACGATGGAACCTCCCCGATCGAACCGTTGGTACTCATTCTACCTTTCCATATGAAATAATTACATAGTAAGTATTTTTATATCACATAACGTGAAAAGCTTATAGAATACCTTACTACATTATTCTATTTCTACAAGCGAATACGAATACGAAAGAAGAATACGGATTAACTTATTGGATTGCTTAACTAACAAGGTTTTAAGCGTCTTGCTATTTATACGTGCTTATAACTTAGTAATGGATCGAAACAAACTGACTAAATTTGGGAAAAAATCTGTAGAACTTTTAAATAGCTTATAAACTTTTGAGTTTAATTTTATCCCTTAATAATAAAGCTTAGTCGTAGGGCAAGGAAATGTTTTATATCTAATTAATAGTGTTAAAACTCAAAACAAAACTCTCTCAATCTGAGAGAAGACCCGTGCCCAGCAGTAGGACAATGGGTTTGTAAAGGCAAAAGGTTTCTGATACATTTGTTACTCTTTCACGCAAAAGCTACTGGTCGGATGTGGCTGTAATATAGCTCGGGAATATGACGGTAAGACGTGACTGGAACGATCGGAGCCGCGGGAGCAAGCTATCACATAAAGGCGTTTTTAAAAGCAAAAAGTATGGTAAACGTTGTTCTTGCTCGAAAGCTTACTTGTCACAGCAAATTACAGTTGTATTAGCTGTCACATCGGTAATGACGATCTATACTTAGCTGATACGAACATTGCATTACTATCAACACATGTATATGCATGGCGTGTACACGACCCGCCTTCACGTCAACCCACTATCGAGATACGTAATTATTGTGGTTATAATCAAATCGGCTTCTATTAAACAGTAGCGAGTTTATAAACAGGGAATGGTGTAGAGCCGAATGGTGTTTTTTAAATATTGTTTTTATTAGGTACTTCCCTAAGTTTGATTTGTTGAACGAAGTGTCGAATTTATTTTAAATATGATTGACAAGTTACTGATGTTTTTTTTTACCTAGTTTTCTTTATTTTGAGTTTTCTTTGCTGGGATTGGGTGCGAACGAGTTGATTTGTTAAAGATTTTGAGAATAATCAGTTATAATAAATGAAAAAAACGAACTTAAAATACAATATTCACAATTTGTCACCTCTTTTCTGTGCTCTTAGTATGAGTTTATTACGGTTCCTCAAAAGATCACATACATTGCAAGGTACAGCCGAATACAAGTAAATGTGCAATGTACATTGCAATGTATTTACGAAAATTATTAGCGAAAAACGCACTAGCGCACGAGTTATGAACATCTCAATGAGGCTCTATTCGAGTACCTACTAGGTTTTTAAGTCCGTTTGACAGGCAATCCAAGAAACTAGACGTACAAAGGCTTGCCATTATCTCTTGGGTTATTAATTCGTTGATTAATCATGACTGATTAATACCATTGTTTTCATGCAATTGTCCGAACGAAATATAGCATTAAAACTCATAGAACGACATTGAATTAATCGATTCGTCGAACTAGTGTTGATAAATTATGATATCTTAACTTCTTTGTTCTGTGTAAGTATAAACCGTTTTCATTCAAATTTGTCGGTGTGCGTGGATCGGACCGTATCATTACGACGGCGATATACATCGATATTCTGAGAATCGAGATCGTTTACGCGGAACACTAACTTAACTGCAGTCTATGGTAGGGTAGAGCAACCATGCCGTATTTGGAAAATTCGGGAGAAAATGTGCACTTGTTGTTCGAGTTCGATAAAGGATGTTAAAAATTATGCTTTAATATATATAATCGTCAATAGTAGTGATCATCAATATGCATGTTAATTCAGCTGTTGTGGGTGATGTGTTTTAAATTATATTTATAACATAATTTGACTTTGTAATGAAATATTTCTGAGCGACATTATGGCGTTTTTTCGGAAGTCTAACCATTGGGGCATTTTCCCTTTTAATAATCGATTACATGTTATAATTTAATAAAATTTTTCACAATTTTGTCGTAGGAGAACAATTTAATAAATGTACGTAAAAAGCGGCTTGAATTTTTTTTAATAACTTGCTTCCGAGTCGTGTACGACTTTACATTCGCCAATGATGTTTATTACTTTTATGCCTATCGCGAATGATTTAAATATGTACCAGAGAGTCCTGGCTAGTCCTTAGTGATTTAAAAGCGTTGTTCCACAGGGGGGGGTCCTCCCAAAGTCGATCAGCGGGAGAACCCGTGCGATCTCGCGGCCCCGCCGTGATTGACACTTGATTGTTTTTCAGATAAAAACCTCTGCTACACAATAATTTGTGTAATTAATAGAGAGTAAATATAAACCATTAACATTTCTTCTGTAGATTATCTAAATGCAACGTTAGATTGTTGTTCGGTGTCGATTATATGCAATTTGTCTTATTAAAATAATAACGATTGTGTTAATCTTACCGCAATGGAGAATGTGCGTACTGACGTGGTTTCAATAGGCATTCAGAAAGTTCACGATATCTAGTGCATACGATGATAATTTGTTTCGAGGAAAACAACAAAATAACCCATATATGTTACATGCTGATTCTATTTTTTTTACATATTTGTGCATTTGAGGTTATTTGAGTATGGCATCGTAAGTAGGTTTGCAGTGACGATTTAAATCGGTCACAGAAGCGTTGTTAACGTTTATTTTAAAACTATTTAGTGGTAACGTCTTCTTTATTAACGTTTCGTATGAGCAGCTCTCTTTTAACATAGCCATCAAACTAGAACACAGCAAAGCTTAACATTGCTGTTATAAAGTGGCTATAGGTGGGGCGGCAGTTTTCGGAAAATGAAGAGTTCTAATACCTTCAAATGATTTTCGATGATAAATGATGATAAACTAAACACAAGTACTGTTTTTACGTAAGTGTTCTACGTAGAGACTTCCATTTTCGATCTTACAGTTATCCCTGGGTCTTGTTAGTGTTATCACCATACACCCATCAGACTTTTGAGGACATTACCGCATGCACCTCCAACACAAGGAAGTTTAGTGGGACATAAGTATAGGAAGCGTTTAAAAAATACATTCCCACGATTTAATCAGATTGTATCAAAGCAGGATTGGAGCCATCTGATCGGCTGACAGGGAGCAATTTATACGCGATCTGGCTCCTGTTTCCCGCGGGCGTGATCTTAATGTGGGACCAAACACGCGATCGACATTTTGCTGTAGGTATTAATTATTTATTAGCAACAAGCTACTGGCCGCGGCTCCGTCCGCGTTTGTCTGTGCAGATGTCTTTTTTACACATGAACTCTTAGCTTTGATATCTCGTTAAGTCCTTTCTTTATTTTTTCGATGTATTTGTGCTTCTGTATAATCTATTGATATGTTACGATTATGTAGATATTTCAAAATTAGTTTCAAGGTGTAAACATGTCTGTCCACAAACAATTTCCGGTTTGTTCTATTTTGTAAGTAGGAATTTAATATTATAGATTTACGGAGAAGTTGAAAGTGTTAAAAGCAAAATTTATATTTTTTATATTGCTTAAATAGGAAATAAGTTTACTAAAATAACGCCAGAGTTTTAAGATTATCATGTAAAAGTTATGTCAAATGAATTGAAATGAATGCGTTCATTAGCCAAAAAAAATAAAAAAGTTACGAATTGCCTAATTTTTTAGATATAAAATAGTGGGAGAGATAAAAGATGGCCGCCAACTAATAAAGATAGGTTTTAAGGCGCTAAGCCAAAACCGTAAAATATTTTAAATAATAATAAAAATAGTGGGAGTGTTGAAATAACTATAAGTACCTACAAATATTTTTCCAGTATGCGGAAAATAATCAAGTTAAATCCGGCAAATATTTTTAACGTTATTATGTCAAATTGATGGTAAGTAATCTAAGCCGCGCATAAGATGAGGATATAGAATATTACAGTAGTACATACCTACAGTGTCCTTGAAACAGTTGAAATAGCGACACATATATTTTTCTATTACGCGGAAAATAATCAAGTTAAACCCGACAAAGTTTTTATAAGATTATTATGTCAAATTGATGGCGAGTATTCAAAGCCTCTGAGTGGATGCCCGCGGTGGTCGTGACGACACGCGAATTTGATTCGATTCGATGCTGCGCTGCTCATCCCGGCTCAGCTCAGTGATACTTTAACACTAATGCTTCTATTATAAGTTTTATACTTCAATTTACATTCCAACATAATAACCCGTATTGGTCTCCGAGAACTGACAAATTGTGGGTTTGATATGAGTATCGGTTATACATGAGTAAAAATACTTGCACATAGTTATTTTGTCTATCTTGAAGTTCTTGAATAATGTAGCGTCGTAATAGAGTAGGTTAGGTTAGTTAGGTAGGTTGCTGCTATAGATGTTGTAATTGAATATTGACTATGACACAATACTACGGTGAATTGAATCAGAATATATTTTGTTTGCTATGAGAAAAAATTAGAATGAAATTTGTCCCTATCTCATAATGTGTCAAACAAAGGTCATGCATACAGATACACAATAGTGCAAGTAGGTACCTACACGAAGCCGGCGCGCTCCTCTCAGCCATCGCACACAGACGTAATTATTATGTAGATACCTTATGATTGAATACATATTTTGTCAATGTGTTGTTTGAAATATTATCTACGCAAGTTTATACTTTGCACCATGAGGTACCATCTTAAAAATAAATCACCTATTATTTTTAATTCGGGGGAGTCTAACAAAGATCCATAAATTATTTTCGATCCTATCGAGACAGGGAGCGTGGCGCGAGCTCCCGCCTAAATAATATTTAAATTTAGAACGGCGAAGGGATGGGACATGTGTGTCGTAACGCGTTTGGCGAAATGTGATTATGGTCTGTAATTAACGAGCTTCTATTTATACACCGGCGGACGACAATTCCAATATTACCATTCGTATTTCAAACAGAACTAGCCGTAACGCTGCATAATTACAATCCTTTGGAATAATATCATTGTATTCGTGAAAGTGTTTTACCGTTGCCCAACCGTGTCATGTCCGTTTTGTCCGGTGTCTCGAAATAAAGCACGCTTTCAATTGCAGACTAATTATTCCAACACGAGAAACTCATTCGGCGCCGTCAGTTTTTACGTGTAAAGAGAGATTAGTCGACTTTAACGACACTGTTTCAAAGGAGCATTGTGATGCGGACCGATAATGATGATACGTTCAGAAAAGTATTACATTCTGACCATAATGGGGCGTTGAAAAGGAGCGTTTCTTATAAAATTTCATTTGGATTCAGCGTACGTCGCGTCGGTGTGTCACAGGCTCCCGCTTAAGAATAAATTACGAGTATACATTAATTTATTGATTGTTATTCAAATTGGGTTTCTCAATCGGAGGTTGGAGGTGATGCGTCTCGTCTCGGCTTTTGTCCCCGTGAAGTTTTGAGGTTGTCTTACGCGTAATTTTCTATGACGGAAAATTGTTTTCAAATGCTCAATATTGTTTGAATGGTTGTCTGTGTTGATGTAATAGTCATCTGCGACTCTCAGATCGGCCAAACGAATCGAATGTCTTTGTGTTGCCTCATATAGTTGTGTTCTATAGTTGATTGACAGGTGAGAAATTTCGCAACCTGTCACATTTCGTACGAGCGGTGATTATTTGTGAATTATTTGTAATAAAAATTATGTTGTTCTAACGGTTATATATTGCAACGTGAATGTGCAAATCACATGCAAGCTTGATTGCATTGCGGGTTCATGTCCTTTTGACTGTATATCAATAACATTTCCTGTCCCATTGTCTTTATAGAAAGTGGCGTGAATTGTGTCTTTGGCATAAAACGTAAGCCTTACTCATCATCAATTGTATGACATATTGTGCGTAAATTATCAAGTACATTTGCCAATCGGCATTATAGGCACGTTAGCTGATCACAATGCGTGCTGGAGGCAATTTGCGCGTGTCCAGCGATTGGTCCGTCTGAAAACCGTTTCATTGGCATCACTAAGTTTATTCTTCTGCTTATGGTGTTTCTAAGAACATGTATGCCGTCGACTCGACTGTTTGTAATGACAAAGGCACTTTTTATTATTTGATCGCTCGCTCGTTTCTGTTAATTGTTCCGGAGACGTGATTTTAATATATCATGCATGTTGAGTGGTCTCTTTTATCGGTATGCTAATAAGTATGGATTCTTGCGGAGGTTTCAACGTTGGTACGAAGTGCGAATGGGACATAAAACCCGTCTCAGCTCGTTTTGTTTGCTCGCTCTTTTTATTGCAACGAATTATTCACACTTGGAAGTGTTGCTCGAATAGTTTCAAAAGTCCAGGATTTTAACGCATATATAAATAGTTAAGTTCTTGCTAAATATTGCAATCTACTATAAGGACAAATAACAGTAAATTCATTAATCTTAATCGGCATCAAGTTTCTACATATTTTAGGAATAGCAAGAAATGATGCGTGTTTGGTATTTATCAGTTGTAATGGAGATAAATAAAATTGTCTACGAGATTATTTCAAGTATTACGGATGTTATCTGTATTTTTAATATACATGCGTAACCTGCTATCAGCAATTGTTGTCGGATGATTCCAAACCGTGTTTTTAAATCTTGGAAGCGCGAATAATAAGGTTTAAACAATATCGTTCATCCATTTACACTTTGATTACTCTGGTCAATCCATTATTATCCTCATGATGGACACGCATTTCCTCTTCGAGGGTTTTAGGTCATAGAGTACCGCCCTGCCTACGTGCTAAATGCTTAACCAGACTAGTTCATTGAAAATTTTGTGTATAAACGAATATTTACTTTATAATTAAAAATACCTGCTTCCTGCTTTACGTATTCTTGTGAAAAACCCAATAATATTTGCTTTATTATCATGTTACAATGATTTTAGTAGTTTATATGGGTTTTTGTTATTAAAGAGATGAGTCAACCAGATGATCTACTGTTTCAACAATACCATTTAAGTTTACGCACGTACAACATACGAGTATGTTAATGTACATATTGCTTTGAGTAAACTCGTATAATTCTATATCTGAAATAAGGTTAAATTGGTTGTAATCGTCTTTGTGTGTCCATGATATCCACGACACAGGAGTATGATCCTGTTGGGGCTATGAGTGTAGAAAGCATTTTTGTTTTTTATTTTTATAGGAAATCCATTTTATCTTATGTAGTTGTATTTCAGTTTGATTACATTTGTTTGTTTTCTGTTTATTAATTAAAAAATCTACCAATCGACGGAGTTATGAGAATACCAGAAAGTTAACGCTTCATTTGAATATACCTATTAGTAGTTTTTATTTTAATGTTGTAAGACATTAACCTTTGGGTTTAGCTTTTACTTACGGCTCCGCTCATTATTTTGCCGCTATTTACAACTATCAAATACCACGATAAAAAGCACGCTGTGTTAACCAAGTCATAAACAATATTTGTGCCAAATTTAAGGAAATAAACTCCGTAGATTTTACGTGGAAGAGTAACAAACACACTTACATCCTCACAGGTCTGGTCTTTATAATATTAAAATGGAAGTCGCGGACTTGCACTAGTTTGCATAGTTTCCTTTGAATTATGATGAATTGAAGAACAGTTAAGAATATTTTCCAAAAAAATTATGGCAAAAAAAAAAACAAAGTTGTCTGATGAGTGCAGGCATGATTTAATGGGGTCTGTTGTCACTTGAAGGTGACGGATGGACTTAGTGACCTACGTGTATCTAGATTTGGATTTTCCTGTAATTATAAGCGAAAACCGACATGATTTCGTAAAATAACTGATAATTTCGAAGCTGTAGGGTATAAATAAAAAAGAAAACACAAACCCTTCAAGTGATAAATAATATGACGTGTTATGCAAACCGAGCTATGAAGCTGGCCTGATTTGACTTGCTGATGTCTCATCGGTGGTCCTGTTCCCCGCTTCTGTTTGTTAATGAGGTTTGCTAATTAATAATGGTTATAAAACGTTTTGCCCTATGCCCATAATTGGGACGAAAGGTTGCTAATAATTTTGTTACAGTGCTAACTTATATATGAGGCGACCATCTTAGTCCTCGTAAGTAGCAAGTATCTGTCATCGACTTCAGACAGAACCCCTGTATATGTAGTTGCTTACATTTTACGTAGCGGTTACTGCCATCAATGTCATCATCTGATGTTAAGCGATTACCTACTGCAGTAACCGCTTAACATCAGATGGACTGCATGCTCGTTTGCTATCTCAATTTGAAAAAAAAAATACGAGTACCAAAATTATTACACAGTTGCTAATTTTAAAATGTTTTCTTCTTAGTCACTGAACTAAATTAATATTATTAATACTAAACACGGTAATATGAATTGAAGTATCAAGAAATACAATAATGCGAAGATTTAGCCTGTATTCAATGATAGGTTAAATCCAAATAGTTAACTACTTTTTTATGTAGAGAAGTAGCAAACGAGCACCTGATGGTAAGGGGCTATTGCCGCCCATGGACGTATGTAATCAACCCTAGGTAAGATCAAAGTCTCACCTAAGGTACGGCACAGATGCGTTGCTACCCCTGAGGACAAGACGAAATGCCTCGGAAAAGTATATCTCCCTTACCACACCCTTCAGACCAGAACACAACAGCGCATTACACTGCTGTTATTAGGCAGAAATAGATGTTGCGGTGGTGTTTCCGGAGTCGAACCACATAGAGTTCTACCACCTTAAAAACTTTTAATAGATAACAAGACGTCCATAGGTATATCTTCTTCATCATGCATTTTTCATAATCTTTTATTTCTTATTTTGTTAAGAGTACTCCACTGGCACCACCGACATACACACTTCTATTTAATAGTGACAGTGTTAAGCGTTGCTGTATTCTGTATGTCGTTGTATTTTAAGGATGTGGTAATGATGTACTTATCCGAGGCATTCCAATTTGACTTAGTTGCTACTACGACTGTTACCATCCCTAACAGTCGTAGTAGCAACTTACACCCGATGCATCGGCTATTTTTATAATATATACCTAAGTTTAATATATGACCAGATGTGATTTCAGACAGCTTTTTATATTCGTTTTACAATATTTTTGTATGTTTTAAAATAATATATGTTCAAGAAAAAAGTATCTTGCAGGTGTTTAAATTTGTGATTTTGTTATCTAATATATCCACAACTGCTTTGCCTTCCATTATTCTAACATAATAATAATAATCATTTGTTCTTCAAAGAGCACAATTTCTTTGAGGAAATCGCTTCGAGGAATTCGCACTTAAAATAATTAGTACAATGATGTTATATATATATATATTGTAACAAAGTGAGGTTGGTCCCTCCGGTATCCAATTTGAAATTAAATTTGTGGTAGTGAAAGTTTCAGAATCATTCGAAATCCCTCCCGAATGCCGCCCATATTGCCACTCGACGAAAGGGTCCTCTTGTTCACTACCGTATTACGGATCATTCGGCCCTGTCTGTTTGCCCTCTTCACTCGAACGTCTAATGTTGTCACATAATTGCCCTCTTCCTTGTGTGGTCCCTCTGACGTAACGTGGTAGCCAGGTATCAGGATGTTGTGTAATTTGCTCTTTATAAAGGTGTTATTGCTTTTTTAATGTTGCGAAGCATTTGAATTGAATTGCTTTTTATTTTTCAAAAGATTAGTATTTTTTTTTTCATAAACTTAATGTTTTTTATAATCTAATTATATTTATTTCTTAAACTACGGATAATATTTCATGAACCTTTTTCGAAGTTAGTTAAAAATAACGTTTGTAAAGTCAGTTTAAATTGTTCAATAAGATTGGTATTGCGATTAAGTTGTTTCTCTAATAATCTATTTCCATTAGATCGTTAAAACCAATCGATCAGTATGGACTCGGCCTTTTTCTACCGTGGATAAAATCCGTGCTCAGCTATAGCTCAAAAACATAGCCATTAAATTGATTGGTATTTCAAGACTACAAAGCAATTTAGTTGAAGTCCACTTAAATTTAACTACTGTACCAGTCAGTATTTTTCGTATATAAAACTAAAACTGCAATAACAAAGTATGCTCTAAGTGGCAGACAGGGCAGTAAATTCGGCGAGGCATCGCGAATGTGCGACAACCACGCCCCTTCCGGCCGAACACTACGAAACCACATGTACACATGTGTTTATTTAAAATACCCTTATAGACTGTTGACTTCATAAGCAATACGCACGTTTTATGAATTATCGTTAATATAGGTTGGTAGTTGTTAATATTTTTTACGAGAGTGGCGAACGAACGTGTAGTCCAAAATGATAGCCGATTCTATCATAAGCTTTCGAGTGTATGTGTATTTGTGGTCAATGATATAAAATCAAAAATATTTGATAAAAGCAATTTAAGTCAAGAAAATAGCTTGACATTCACAAGGCGAGAGTAGTACACTATCGAAAATAAAAATCAAAATATTTTATGCAAAGTAGGATTTTTTATAGAACTCTATTTAAACGTCGATAACTTACCACGTTCGTCGAATTTTGTAGACAAAAAATGTCTTCCCGTTTAAAGTATTTTTTCTTTCTTGAGGCTTAGAAGGGGAGGGGGGTCCGCATATCAACTGCCTTGCATTTATTTACATATACATCACTTTATAACTAGGTTTTACACTTTACATTCTTAACTCTACCATGATTGATTGATTTGACGACCCACGTGGTGAAGCGGTCACCATACCGGTCGGACACGCAGTGGGTCCCGGGTTCGATCCCCGGCCAGACGGACATCTGAATGATGAGTTTAGATTTCGGTTCTGGGTCTGGG
>DWTU01001366.1:0-13413 GCA_018251515.1 Cecropterus confusis | reverse complement strand
TAAGAAGCGACTAAAAGGGGTCTTCCGGGGTTGCGGGCGGCAAGAGTGGGAGCTCAAACCGTTCAGTCAAGTGACCCCGGGAATGACGGCGGCATATGTGGTCGCATGTCGTCGTAAAAAACAGAAACCGCGGTGAGCGCAAATGCTCACCGGGGAAGAGTCCGAAAGGGGCATAGCGTTCCCTTGGAAATCCCGGAGTCCTCCACATAGCGCTGAGGACAGCCACCGGGGGGGTTCTAGTGCGGTAAAAATCCCACATAACCCGGCGTTGCTCCCACGGCATCGGGTAACTTTTGAAGGTGTCCCCCACGAAAAGTAAAAATAAGTTAGTGCAGCGATCATGATATCGGTCTGCTATGCAAAAAGTTCCGGGAACGAATCCCGGCCAGTCGAATGATTCATTCATCCGTCATTCAGCATCAACATCCACGACAAAGGGAATCTAAATCTAATCTATAGCTATAAATATAAAAAAGCGTAATTTTCATTTCAAGTAAAATATTTCTATGACAATGAAACACGTTATTTAATATACGTTCATAAACTTTCATTAATACGTAAGTGCAACACTCATAGTTCGCAACACGCAGCGCGCGCTGACACAGTTGCAACTCATCTAACTTCGTCACTGTGATCGCGTGTGTTGAGTCTTGATTGCGACTCCTATCTTGGATAAACTACTCCACACTTTCGACCTCCGCACTAAGGTTTCTGTGCACTTACAGCGTAGGTACGAATTAGTTGTAATAGCATTGACTTCCCACGTTGGAGGACCGATGCTCGCAGAGCCCGTTAACTTGTTAGATGGCATATTCGTTTTTCACTAGTTCGTATTTGATTTATTTTCGATTAGAGTTGGAGCCAATTTTAATACTTTCCACAACGCGAGTATGCAATGATTGTTGAAGCTTTTGTTATTATATACGAATTCAAATATTGTAGAATAGATGTTTGAAGTTGTTACTTACTTTCTTACAGTTTGTATTCAGTGCTTTGTATTATGTGCCCATTTGTGACAGGAATATAAAGAAACTTTTGTGATAAAGAACTATCAATTTTAACTATTTTCCAAAATAAAGAAGATTTTATTTGATTTGAGTTTAAATGCGATATGGTAGATACGGATCATGACAATTTAGCATTCATGAAAGCATTTATCAAGAACTTTTCTTTATAAGATTAAAGTAGCAAACAAGCATGCAGTCGACTTTATGTTCTGTGATCACTGCCGCCCATGGTCATCTATACGAGTTAGCAACTTCATCCAGAACAGGGGTCTATCGGATGTCAGTCATAGATGCAGTACTGCCTCCGAGGACAAATATATTCGTTTCAATAAAAGAAAACTGACAACTATGCTCTTAACTACCAATTGCTTTACACTAGACATAGGTGTGGAGGTATATGCCCGGATGGACGAAACTCGTTCTACGACATTGCAATGACTTCTTGTTCGACTCTTGTTTATAACCCCCGACGCAAAAAGAGGGTGTTATAAGTTTGATTGCTATGTCTGTCTGTCTGTCTGTATGTCTGTACTGTAAAATTGTACTACAATGTCACGGCGGGGTACTGCTAAGTTTAGAGACTAGATACCTACCTACCTAGCTAAACAGAGTAGGGAAACTAGATAAGCGTCACGTTCACAGGCTTAACAATTTCAAAAAATAAAAATAAACAGATGGTCAATCGAATAAAGGGTCTGACTAAGTTAAGCGGTACCCTCCCTCCGCGATGGTGTAGTACAATTTTAAGGAGCAAATGTTATATGTCTATAATTAAAATATAGGTGTAACTTGAACGAATTTGATGGCTCATGTATAAATATTATTTTAGACTTTGATTTTGACTTTTTAAATGGTAGCCTACTTATCTTTATAGCGTCGGGGGTTTTTAAAATTTAAGATTTAATTTTATATTTAGTTTATTACAGATGTCTATAAAATGCAGATTTGCGTGACCATTTGTCTTTCAGTTACGTAATATAAAAACACACACATCTATAATAATATACTCCAATACCAGAACACGTATGGTGGCGCTGGCTTTGAAATGCAAACGCGATGTGTTTTTGCCCGCGACCTCTCAGCAAGCGCTTCCTGTTTATCCGCCTATATCAAGACGTGGTAATTTTATAACTTTCGATCACGACTTTCAAAGACGACGACAGAATTGTATACCGTCGTTAAATTAATTACGATTATACACTGTAATATTGATATCGCACTTATTCTGTTATTATTATGAGTATGATGACAATTAAATGTAATATTTTTTACATTTTATTGTTTGTCGAAGTAAAAAATTATAAGATGTTAAAATAAATTTTAAAAAAGGAGAGTCTTTCATAATCGGGGACACTAATTTAGAGTACTTCAACCATAATGATGTGTGGAAACAAACACGCTTTAAACGCTTTAAGTGCTTACCGCTGCTTTGTAAGCTTGAAAACGTTAGAGGGTAGTGCAACACTGAAACTACGACTTTTAACGAAGTCGCAAGTTGTAAAGGGTTGCCTTAACAATGTTATTCGCAACGTGCCTCGATAATTCCGCGCGAGGTTCAAGGAGATTATAAAAAGCGGCGAACGTGTCGGCACACTTCCTTAAATCTGTGAAGTAACGCTGCTTCGCTGAAGTGAAATTGTTTTATGCTAAAGTCCTATACATACATCGTAGTATTTGAACATCTCATACCGTTTTGGTGAAAGTAGTTTCTCTGGGCCTGGGACGCAAGAGGATAAGAAAACTGCGATATGCATTCAGGATCATTTGGTGCCATATGTTGTCGGTTTTATGAATGTCATGGACACGTACTCGGAAAGAGAAATGTGGTATAACATTTTTTGGCTCAATTGCTTTAGTTTAAAAACCAAACTTCACTCTCCATACCAGAAAACAGCACAGTACATTTACTGTATTATAAAGCCAGAAAACAGGCAGGGACCTTTTTATTTTATTACATCACACACGTATCAAACTTACTTTCATAGAAGCTTACTTTTTATTCCTTCGCCGGCTTGATAACTTCTGTCGTAATTCAGTGTTTTTAGTGCAACGATAACGATTTTTTAAACAAATTCTTATCTACGTTAATATTATAAATTATGGAAGTTAATATTATAACGTTAATATTACAATTATAGTTATTCCGAATTGAAGCGAATACGTGTACGTAGGTATACGTATGTATCTACTTGAATTATTATGTTAACAGTTTGTGTTGTCTGCGAGAGTAAATCCCTTCAGTGACGAAAATTCTATTAAACTTTTGCTGCGATTCAATTTTAAGAGCAGAATCTTACGAGGAATCAAATTTTCAAAGCTTTTAATACTTACATATTCACAATACAGTAATACAACTAAAACAAGTTTTTCTGCAATTGCAAGAGACCTGGACGAAGCTTTCGTAGCTGGAAATGTTCGTTTTTATGAGTAAAACTACCCACAAAGAATTCGGAGAAAAGAAATTAATTGATATTTGAATTAATTATTTTTTCCGAAATATAATTTATTGTATTTAATCAGTTATATATATTAATAGCTATCGTAATTTATTAATTTTATTAATTAGTACTTCTATGAATTATAGTTACTGTTATAGAATATTAATTTATTTAATTGTTCAGATATAAAATAAATTTAGTACACAAAATTGTAGGCGATTATGCTCGTATATTAGCAACATCGTAGTGCTACGAACTTGGGTATTAGGATATACGTTTGATTTATCAATGTGTATGTTGAAATAATGTTATTACGTGATTAAAATGCAAATTCAAATCGGTCGAACCTCTACATGTCCGTATGTTCAGTTTAAAGTTTGAAAAGCAGTGTGAGGTCCTTGCGTGTGGCCAGCGTGGCGGATTATGGCCAAAACCTTTTCGAGAGAGAATGATGCGCCCCGCTGTGGGATAATAATGCGCTGTTGGCGATTAGATTTATTTTAAAACGGTATGAAATATTTAGTAGACCAAAACTAAATTTCGTTTTCAATTTAAATTTATATGATAGTTGAATATTTCGGCGAAATTCAGATTTTGTGGACGGTTTCCTGTTAAAATACAGATTTCACGTTCTCCGGGAAGATAATTTTGAATACGTTAATCCAGTAAGAGCAAAATCGTTTTATATTTTTAATTGTATTTCAAAAATATTTTTACTTGGGTGTTCTTATGTTCGCATATTGAGGATAAACAGACCGATCAATATGTGAATATAAAAATTATCGTCAAGTTAATACAAAATGATTAAGTAAATATAAAAATTCATAATATTTTCTCTAACATCACGTCCTTGTCATGTTCATAGCATTGACCGCTTACTATGAAGGTTACTAAGAATTGTTATGAAGAGGTGAGCATACCCTAAAAATGAAGAATATAATGATGATATAAATAACAAAACTGTAGCCCCAACTTTTTATCATGCGTGCGTCCAGAGATAAGAAAACGCCGCACTCGCTGATCTTTTGAAATATTCATAGTGGTACCCTTGCACCCTATCGCCGATTGAAATGTGAATTTCAACCCCCGACGGAATTGAAAAATTACAATGAGGGGAAGATTATGTGGATATCCTGATCCAGTCGATATACTCGGAGTAGAAAATATAGACTGCGAATCAAGAACGCTGTGATTTGAAATACTGGAGTTTAAAATTGCCTTACTGTAGTTTAATTATTTAGTTTTATTGCTAATGATAAAGGGATTGCGTAGATAGATACGTTTACTGGAGGTGTTGTGATTTTCGCATCATATCTTTGACTTTGTATAAAATATTGGTACGAGGTATATAACAACATTTACGTTTTTTGACGCACTAGACATACTATATACAACTCATATAAATACGGAAAAGTAAATATATTACTACCATAGTACAGAATACCTTGAATACTATAGTATTTAAAGTTTTTTGAAATAAACCGCGTGGTGAAGTGGTCACCATACCGGTTTAACATGCAGTGCCATGCATAACGATTGTGGGTACAATATTAGGAAAGCAACTGAGTAATTAATTTAAATTTCTGTTGCTGCTGGTATACACATCATTTTGTGTTTCTAGAAACCATACTGCAATACTAGTTTTCCAGTATGGTTTTCTAGAATGATGGCGAGTGTAGAAAAATTCAAATTAATCATACTTGCCTTACTGAACGACTAAATTTTGCGCGCTCTATTGCTGTTCGTACTCTATGGAAAGAAATAATATTGTATTTGGAGATAGAATTGTGCTTGCCCCTTGCAGCTGTCCCGTAGTGAAGTGGAAAGACTTTATTTCAATCTGATTGAATTTTTGAAATGTTTCCTATCCCTGGATAAATAAATGCAGAACTGTATAATATGGTGGTGTTGGAGTTTCTTACGTTACAAATACAATAATTAATAATTTTATTTTTGTACATTGTCAATAAATGAACGGTAAATATTAAATTGAATGAAATAATTTATTGGCCATTATATCAGAGCGAATCGAAATAATTACCTGACGATCCAACTAAAATATTTAAATTTATCAATACATTAATCAGCACCACAATCACGGCCATATTGTCGCCTAATTGAATTAACCAAAAAATCTTATTACTATTATATTATTAGAAAACATTTTAATTATCTCAGTGAGGAAAAAACTAACAAACTTGTAAGACGTAACATCAGTATGATTTAGCAATTATTTATTGTACCTTAATTTAATTTGTAGTTTACAGAAAGTATGCAGTATTTACGGCGAGCAGGATGCGTCCGGTAAATGAATGTAACAATGTTGTTTATTGCCGGCGGCTTAACCCAGCTTAACTCGCTGAGCCAGATCAACTTGCGGCAATTTTGAGCTGGACAATGTTGCACGGCGTTACAATATGTGTGCACAAATAAAAACTAAAGAAATTGAAACGGGGTTTTAACGTCGGTAAAAGTTAGCGCTTGCGATTGGGACATTGGAAAAGCGAAACCTTACTATCGCATAAATACAGAAAAATGTATTTATATTGTACCAGCTCTGGTCTGCGCTTAAAAATTAAATAATATGTCAATTCACATATATTTAAGGGAATTGATGTAAAATTTACTTCTGATTTTAAATAACGACCCACGTGGTGGAGCGGTCACTATACCGGTCTGACAGGCAATGGGTCCCGTGTTCGATCCCCGGCCAGACAGAGATCTGAACGATGAGTTTAGATTTCTCTTCTGGATCTGGGTGTTTGTACGACACAGGAGAAAATCATAGTGTGTGGCTATGTAGTGTAGAAAGCGTTTTTATGTTAGTTGTAATTGTAATAATAGTAAATGGATGTTAATCAAATAAAGACTAAATTCATTTTCGTAAATTCAAATCAGTAGTTTTGTTTTAATACGATTTCAAACACAGACAAAAGTCTTAAAAATTGTAGATATATCTATTATGAAACCACCAAGCTATTTTTTTTTGTAATATAAGCCATTTACAGACAAGAGAAACTGTCATCATTACTATATGTATGGTTAGATTACATATGCGGATGTTTCTAAGTTTGAGATACGATATATTTGGATCCGAGCACAAATTTAACAGACCTGAAAGAAAACTTATCGAAAAGAGATTTAGATAGTTAAGTTTTATTCACTATGTCACAATGGCTATGACTTAAAAGAATGATATTCGAATACCCCATTATTTCATATCTGTGGTGTCATTTTAATATGCTTTTCAACGGATTACTTTTATGGCAATTTCTAAGAGAATTATATGGTCTTTAATATCTCACACTCAATTTCATTCTATTCCACAATTCCAGAAAATTAGCCAAGAGAAATATGCAATAGCCAGCAGTATTGTTGTTATAGAGGGACATGTAATCACAATGCGTTGAATGTCTAGCGGTCCAAATTGTGAATATTAGGTAATAATATATCACGTAGCAAGAGCAACTTAGGGAGATTTTCAGTAAGATGCAATTCTTATAGGCCAATAACGAGCGTTGTGACAAAATAACATATAGGTACGACATATTCGTTCTCATTAACAAAACTTGTGCACAAGGAATACCGAACACATATTTAACATTTAATTCGTTGCGCAAAGACATCCCAATTAGCTCGTGTTCTATCTACTGAGTACCAGGTCCGCAGTAAACGAAGGCGGCTTATCAGACCGCAGAACACCCGAGGAATCTCCAATACGCTGGCTTCCGGCCAGACGCCCGGCGACCTCTCGCGGATCTCGACAACATCGCTGATTGCAAAAAAAGAGACATTCGAAGCACTAGACATTCCGAATACTGAATTTCGAGTGCGTTCTGAATTTGGAAACGATTTCGAGTTTTTGGATGCCAAGTTTCTTTCGTGCCCGTTGATTTAAGCGGCTACCGGTCGAACCTCGAACTGCAATAAAATTGTTTCTCACTCCTTAAAGAGTCCGCAGTAAAACAACTAATGATGTACAACAATTCTTAATGAATTGTTTTGGACGTTTAAACTTTACTTCAAGCACACATAACTGTAACATATTGTTTATAATTCTTACTTATACACACTTAATTTTCTTTTAAATATATATACCTGCAATAAAAACTATTTTAGGAATAGTTGTCACAGCGAAACAGTTTCGCTGTGACTACAATGGTACATACACGTTACATATTAAAATATATTAATTCCGCGATAATATTAATCTGAAATGGATAAAGTTAGAAGTCATGACATTGGATCTCGTATCATTCGTTTTCGAGAAAAATCTGTTTAACAAATATACTAAATGCATCTGTTGGTAGTTGTCCAATTTCGAAATACAAAAATGAACCTGAAATTCTTAATTAACTCGAGACCTATTTACATTACACAGCACATTATCATTACCAGTAAGCAGCTGGTGACGTCACGTTAATTTCAAGCAATATAAAATGTAGCTTTACGACCTTTAATTCCGCTCTATAATCCATATTGCGTGACAATTATGTTGTACCTTAATTGCCTTTGTTTAATTTGCCGGATATTAACTTTTAAGTGCGTGCTATTTAAAGGTACCTGATTCATAGCCGGATATTGACGAGTACCTGCTTAACTTATATTAAACTAGATGAGCCCCGCGGTTATATCTACATTCCAACAAGTAACTTGACATAGTTACATGTAGCCGAAATATTAGACCTTACACAATTTTAACATTAAATCATTGTTTCAGAGAGGACTGATAGCAACTGACATTAGCGGTAGAGGCGGTGACTATCTTTGCGTAGAGTGTACATTTTCTAAAATAAAAGTAGCCTATCTAACAGTACAAGTGAA
Organism: Cecropterus confusis; assembly: GCA_018251515.1. Lineage (NCBI taxonomy): Eukaryota > Metazoa > Arthropoda > Insecta > Lepidoptera > Hesperiidae > Cecropterus > Cecropterus confusis. The sequence continues at coordinate 5,144 of DWTU01001366.1, read as the reverse complement.
ACAGTGAAATCGGTCCAGCGGTTTCAGATATTATTTATTAACAAACAGACCCGCGTGACGGAGCGGTTATCACCAGTCTGACACGCAGTGGGTCCCAGGTTCGATCCCCAACCAGACAGACATTTGAATGATGAGTTTAGATTTCTGTTCTGGGTCTGGGTGTTTGTGTAGTCATCTTTGTGTGTCCATGGAACCCACGACACAGGAGAAAATCCTACTATGGGTCTATGAGTGTAGAAAGCGTTTAGCGTTTAACAGACAGACAGGCAGACAGACACACAGACAAAAATTTTAGTATATGATGTTTTGTTATCAGTATCGTATATACATCCATATGCATTTAGTAAAGAGCTTATATATGTGTATAGATTAAAAAATGGTTTTATTGTTAGTTATTAATTAATCGTAACCTCAACTGCCTTACACTTCCGCAATTTTCTTTATTGTACCTATTTGTATTTCATGTTGAAGACATTTCTCAATACCTCTTTTTCTGTTTCCTCCGCGCTCCGTTAGGGATTGTAATTAAAATTATATCAGACTTTCTGACGCGGCGTATAGGGTCGTCAAAATATGATTTATTTTACTTACCTACTATATTAAGATCAGGTAGGAAAAATATATTTTGTTAGAATATAAAACAAAAAAAACGTGCGGCACTCGGGAACTACCGCGGAAAAGCTATTGCAAAGCATTTTGTTATCAACTTATGCAATTATAATTATTAATTTATTTATGCAGTATTTTTTTTTTCTTTGATATTAACTCAAGTTACACTTTTTGAGCGTAGTGACCGATAAGAAAACATTTTGTTTTCTTTTATTGAATAAATTAGAAGTTAGTATAGTTTAAAATAATTTAATTCATTTCAGGAATTTTTATCATTGAAACTATAGGTTTATGGTAACTGAAATAAGAAACATAAGTTTGAAACATAACTCACAAAGAACTGCTTACATATTCGTCCGATTTCGGCGCAGCTTGTCTCGATCCGTGCGAGCTTCGTACAGTCGTACCATATACATACATACACGCTGAGCGAACCGAGTTACATGGTAGGCGGAGTGGCGAGTATTAGGTTTGATTTTCGTTACGGAATTTCTTGATTCGGTCGCCGCGCTCAAAGCCCGCGATAAAAACTGTATAGCTTAAAAACAATACATATTTGTTACAAAAAAGTCAAAATTAGTTTAAATGTGACATACTTTAGTACATAAATACTTAGTTCCGAAGACGGCGCTCAACATATTCCGCTGCATAACAAAGACGAAACTAGGATCTTTATGAGCACCGACTTCTGAACCATGCGCAAAGTACGGACAGAAATAAATTAATTTTTAGAAAACTCTCAAATATGCAAGTTTTCTTACGATGTTTACCCCACGCCGTAAAGGAGTGATAACTAATTTGTAATACGTATATAATTTTAGAAAAATCAGTGGTTGAACCTCGGACCCTCGATTGAGAGGCCGAGTTTCAACCTCACTCTCACTGCTTAGACAATTTTATTACTAGAAATATTTTATGTTTATTATAATTCAGTTTCAATTCTACCGTGTGTGAATTGCACAAACAGACTCTTTTGATTCAGTAATAGTTTGGTCTATAACATATAATTGCAGATTGGAGGCCACAGACGATATCCCAATATACAACTGCTGTAGTAACAAGAAAGTGAAAAACCAGGATGTATTAGATTTTGGTGCGAATTACACATGGGATGTCCCGTTGACAAGCATGCTCTGGACTATTAACTGTACTCTTACTACAAATAAATATTATTACTATTTTCTGGTAATTACGTAAAACCAAAATATATTTTTGGAATATAATACGATGAAACTTTTCGTGTAAATACACTATTACATTTGCTAATGAATTTGGCATTTGCTAATGAATAGCACTATCATGCTCCCGATTAACTTTTCATATTCTATAAACTCACTCTCAGTTAAACAGGATTCTCATAGCTAGTCACATTTCAATATGATTTTTAATACTATATAAGTTAATCTGTTTCAGGTTCTATTCACCCATCTTCTACCAGCTCTGTTCGTAGACACTTTACTTTGGATTATGGGAAAACGCCCAATGTAAGTTACATTTACTTTATCTTCAATCTCCGAAGCATGTGGTAATCAGCATGCACATACCACTACTACTATGCTTTCTACACTCATAGCCCCACAGCAGGAGAAAATCCTACTGTGGGGCTATGAGTGTAGTAAGCCTTTATGTTTTTTAATTCCGCGATGACATTATTCTCAGATATATACTTGTAAAAATAAAAGCTTTTAAATACTTAGACTTATCCTGACTGACTGATTCGAGAGGAAATAAAATATATTTTTTTTTTAACGCCGGCAAATTTGAAGTTAACACTAAAATACATAATAGGGTCTCTGATTAGAATTAATTAAATACCTTCTAAACCGTTTTTCGAACTCAACCCCTGAGGGGATTAGAACCTTAACCACCAACAAGCATGTTGTTGTAGTTCGCGTTTTATAAAAAAGATAAAGTTCATAAAGAATTTAGAGTTATAAACTCTTTTTATAAACAAGTTCAAAAGAATTATGACAAATTTCAGGTTGTTTAAAACACAAAGACGAGTCTTCACATCGAATATCGCTCTAGAGACTTTTATGACTCAAGAATGGTTATTTTTGATGGACAATTTCGAAAAACTAAGCAATTCTTTGAAGGAAACTGACTATGAAGACTTCCACTGTGACTGCTCAGCGCTAGGCACGAAAAAATACTTAGAAGCTGGCTTTTGGGGTTGCAAAAGATACGTTTTAAAGGAAAAGGACGAAAATTTGCCCAAATATCAAGTAATCGTTCGCGTGTAAGACTTATTTTTATGATTCTGTTAATATTTTATATATTAAAGGCGGTAAAACTCTTTGTGTCTCGACACCGGAAGCACCAACGCCACACCTGTTTCTGCATAACAGCAGCGTTATGCGCTGCTGAGTTCTGGTCTAAAGGTTGTGGTGAGAGAGATATTTATCCGAAGCGTTCCAACTTAGTCCTCAGAGTAGCAATGCATCGGTGGCTAACCTCCAGTAAGACTAATCTTATCTGGCGCTGATTACAGATGTTTATGGTACCAAAGGCCACTTATCTACATGAGATGGATTGCGTGCTGGTTGGCTACTTGCATATTATAAAAATATAACATGTCTGAGGTGTCACATGTGGGCCACCCGATTGGAACGAAGTTCCTTTCGTTTTGAAATAAGTATAAGGTATAAGGAGGTATAATTAAATAAATTAACAATATTTAGGAATTAAAAGATAAATGAAATAGTGAAGGAATGCTAGTAGAAATGATAAAATTTTAATCAATGTTTTTTTTAAGTTATAATATGAATCAGTTTCACAATCCATCATTTATTTTTAAAAGACACATGAACACGACAAAACAATGTACGCATACACAGAAGACGCGCGCGTCGCGTGGCTTGTCACTGTCGAGAGAGAGAGAGAGAGAGAGAGAGAGAGAATCGGCCTGCCCCCTCGGGCGCTACGCACTATAGCAAGTGTCGTGAGGATTTTTCGTGACGCTCGCCTAGCCGCCTTAGCCAGCGTACCGCGCGATAAGGAACTTCGTTCCAAAAATTGAACAACTAAGTCTAAACAATGCAAACTACTATTTTATTGAATTCAATCTATTCGATTTTGAAGGACAGATGCCTTGAACTAGAAACCTTGGACTTCGAATTATTATTCAATTGTTGTTGCAAAATCAACAACTAACAAAGCAATAAAAAAAATATATATTAAATTGGTCTGAATTGTGAATCTAAATTATTCTCGGATCCACCTGAAGACACGCATAAAAATTCATTAAAATCGGTCCAGCCGATTAGGAGGAGTTCATTGAAATAAAGTTTAAAGATGTAACTTTAAAACGTCCGTAAATGTAAATATGTTCATTCATTGGAATTTTAGTAACAGTTTCGTAACACATAATGACAGTTAATTGTCCATAGGAGCAATTGAGCGAACAAAATGTAGAGATTCATCTCTTAACATACTGCGTAGGTCATCTCATCGGTCTTTCATGTAAAGCATTCTGAGTTTGGGCTATGCCGACATTTGAAATATTTTGAATAAACGTATATTTAATTTTAACGCTATTTAACCCAATTGAGGAAAAGTCTATTTAATGACATTTTTATGTAAATGAGGAGTAAATTGGCCAATTTTTTTATGAAACGAATTGAATCACGAGTTTTAATAGTTTTCACTTTATTTCTTATTGTTTAAGGAGGATAGTATTCTATCAAGTCTGCACATCAATAGACATGCAAGATTAAAGGCAAAAATATTAATAGATTCTGAAATGTCTAGTGGACATACTTGTGCACAATGAAGCATACAAACCTTTACTAAAGACTTTATTTTAAGAATCGTACAATATAAGTGCCATTTCATTCCACCATCATAAAATCACCTTGCGACAGCTGGCTTATTTTATAGATAGCCATAAAATAACATAATATTTGAGAAACAGTCAGTCGTAAAAGGTATTTTACGATAGATGAATTGAACATTCACCATGTTCAATCATCAATGGGGCGTAGAATTTTAAATTATATTACAATATATAGTTCACGTTTAAATAATAACTTAATTGAACAATGCAATTACTATGAAAACCCTGCTTGTAAAGTTAAACTATTTCACTGGTAATGGTATATGGTAAACGTCTTGGACCTCAGGATTGGCAACGTATCTGTGATCGGCTTCAGGTATGATACCTATGCTATATGGGGTTGGTTACAGATGACTATAGCTGACACTGTAGTGATAATGGGCAGGCCACATCGTTCGTAGGACAAATAAAAGATGGGGTAGAAGAGGCCTCGAATCGAGTCCACGTCTGGGCAAAAGGAGCACAGGCCGCCCCTCGACCAGGTGGACTGATGACTTGAAGAAGACGGCTACCGCTGGATTCAGATGGCGCAGGACCGGTCGGAATGACGCAGATTAGAAGTGGAACTGATCGCTGACAATCAGATACACTGTATGCTCGCTTGCTACTTCCATCTTATAAAGAGAAATCAATAAAACTTTTGCGTAAAAGGAAAAAGTAAAATTTATTTAAAGTGTATTATAAAAAAGTAACTTATTAC
>DWTU01001365.1:0-13421 GCA_018251515.1 Cecropterus confusis | reverse complement strand
GCCTTATTAGAAAACTAAATCTATAAATATTGAATTGAAGTGTCTGTTTCTAATATCAAAATAATAGCTTTTTATCAAATGCATATGAAAGTACCTATATACGATACTGATAACAAAACATCAATTACTAAAATTTTTGTCTGCCTGTCGGTGTTTGTTCTGGGTAATCTTTGAAAACACTGGATGGATTTTGACGGGACTTTCACTGTTGGAAGGCTGAGTCATAAGGCGTAACTTAGAAAATTTAATTAGGGTTCCGTACAAAAATTTAAAACCCCAGAAACCGCACAAGCTTTACGCGTACGTATGTGTAACTATGTCAAATTACATTTTTTAAACGAGGGTATAACCGCAGGACTCAGGTAGTATCTTATAATAATATACAGTACGAATCAATAAATAACTAAAAATTAAAAAATATATCTCACTTAACATTAACACGTCACTACGACAATAAGTCGTTAAAATGTTTCATATAAGCTCGTTATTTTTAAAAATGAGTTACAGCTTGAACGTTGGCGTGTTTCCCTTGCAAGGCTTATCCCAGTCAATCGTTGGCGTAACAGATAGGAAATTGAAGATTTCGTACCGCGATATCGCGAAAAAATTAACCCTTCGACGGATATGACTCATTAAGCGGCTAACAGGAAACGATATTAAATTTTCACGATGGCGTTTTATGTTACCCACGGTTTCGCTAGTTCATGCATATTTATCAAAATAACAGTGCCGATTGAAAGGCTGCATATAAACACGCACTGAATTGCAAAATGGGGATGAAGTTTGTGGAATTAAGAGTCCAATGTGATAGTGTGGAGGGTGTACTTTTGCGCGGGTAGCCGATTGCATTTCGGTCGGTGGTGGTGCGACGGTCGTCGTCCGCCAGTCATTAACGTACCCCCTACGGAGGGTTAAGCGGGTTCCGCGAACCGCGCTTCGATCACGGTGACTCAGTGCTGGCTGCGGGGAAACACTGTCCACTCGTTACTTAACCGACCGCTTTCGAAGCGTCGTGATTACAACGATACAAATACGGTATACATAGACTACCGAACCCCATAAATGCGTTCAACTACTAATGTAACATCGATTACCTGAATATTTTATAAATACCAGCAAAATTGTTCTGTTGCATCTAATTGAATAAATAAATTTAAATCAGTTTGTCTTTGAAATATACTAGGAATCAACAACCTGATTATCAATTTTATAGTTTTTTTTTTTTATATCAAGATTACAATTATGATTAAGTAGCTGCCAGATGATAATTATATTTGTGACCCGTAGCAGCAACCCTTGTCTTTATAAACGTCCCAACCCTCTGTTCCTTAAGCGATTGACGTGACATCAACAAGAAATTTCATCACCCTAGCACTAAACTGGCGTCATATCGAAGAATGAGAGCTATAAGTGTATGATATATCATTATAAGTACCATATTACATATAGTATTAGCGTGAGAAGAATGTAATTAGTAAATTTCCACTGACTCAAAAGTGGACGGACTTATGTTTATATCGAGACCCCGAGAGAATATCTATGTTATGCCCACACGTCAGGTCGCCAGATGGCACGTGTTGTCAGCGAATTTTCATAATTGGCAAAAAAATAAGCCGTCACCATTCCATACAACATTTTTTTCATTGTGTCGGTGTTCCCAAGGGTTTGAATAAAACAGAGGTTCGGGACGTAGCAAGTTGTTGCTAATTTTGCCGGGCAACGAATCGCCGTACGTGCGATGACTGAGTTGTATATGAAAGCCCCCGGGCGTTTTGTGACATTTCTGATAAATTATTTTCGTCCGATGTGTAGACGGCTTTCCCGTGATAAAATTTAGTTGGGCCAGCTATATTCCAGTCAGATTGCCTTCGTTGATTCGAGTGAATTGATGTTGAGAGTGAACATGTGTAGGACAGATGTCGCAGTCGGGATGACTGCAAACCATTCAAGCGATCTGCTCGTTCGCCTCAAGTAAAATCAAATTACTTAAATAAAATCACTGCGGTAAGTCACGAATATATGTATATGTGTTATGGCTGAGGGGCCATATAAATACAAGAATTTCTAAAAATTGGTTGATATTCGCTCGTAAAATTGGAAATTACGAATAGAAACTGAACATCAGATGAATACACCGTCAATTCGTCCATGTAATTGTTATACATAAATTCATATAAGGTTACATAAAATTTATTACCTGAAATAAAAGCCTAAGGGCCCTTAAAGATCGAATAGGAAAGTTTTCTCATCCAATTTGTCGCACCTCATATTTTTATTCGCCAGAGTGTACCTCTCAGCCTTATTACTGTGCAACACAGTCTGAAAAGTAAGAAAATTGCTTGATCCGTAGCATTGTAAAAGTCCCGCTCTCATAAAACTCCCACATATTTCACGACAAATAAACTTCTCATCCTATGAAATTTTCTTCTCGGAAGGCAGTTCACTGCAGGTAATATTTCAAAACATGTGTCATTCATAACTTTCGCCTTCGCAATGTCTGTCGATGGAGCTCGGGCGAAAAGGTCTCAATAATAAATTTTTCGTGAGCCCGCTCCGTTATCCCCGCGAGCGAGCCCAGGTACGTTTTACGGCCGCGCAAGGGAAAATAAACGAAAAATAAAATAAAAGTCAAAATGGCACACATAAAACTATTTGCCCGAATATACCGCGGAAAAAGTTTTCAAAACGTATGAATTGATATATTTTGTTACCGGTCCATATGCAAAAACAAAACTAAATGGTGTAATAGAGCATTTAGTTAAAAAGCAGTCAGTGTATGAATTAGTGCTATTAAAGTTATCGTATTTTTGAAGTTAATCAAGATCTGTACGTGAGTACCAACTAGTACATCAAGGAAGTAATTAATGCTCAAGTAAAGAATTAAGTTGCGCACTATAAAGTAACAGAGACAGTTTTATGGCATGTAGAGACATTATGTGCGTCGTCGACAATGGGCGCCGCCTCATAAAATACTAAACAACTCCCGTTTGAAACTACGCCGTCATCTCGTGAATTTCAATCGAGACACAATCCTTCTATTATGATATAATCTCGTTAATAATACACACGCGGGTATTAAGGGCAACGTTGTACGTGCCGTATATCGTTATACATACGCAATATTCAAACGTTGAGTTCGTCGAGAGTCGAGGCGTCCGGGGAGATGGAAAGCTGATAAGGAAAAATAAAAGAAAATATTTCTACCGAAAAGAAGATTTGGTTTCGCTCATTTCATAGATACTTATAAGCTATAGATCCTTAAATAATTTCAGCTATAAGTGGGACGGTTTGTTATTGGTAAGCTTGTAGTGGAAATATTGAAAATTTGTCTAGGACAGACTCAAGTAAAATGTGTTGCGGATTTGTAAATGAGAAAATGCTTAAGTGTGTTGATGACGACGATTGATGATCCTAGCAGATATAACCCTCACATCATATGGCATGACAGAAGCAAAGGTGTTAGAAACCTTTGCGGTTCAACAACAGCGTTAATCGCTGTTTTGGTTTAAAGGGTTGTGGTAACGGTGACATGCTGATCCGAAACGTATCAACTGATTCCTTAGGGGTAACAATGCAACCATGCCCGTCCTTTAGATAAGACTCTATATTTATGTTATGATATGTATACGTTTATAGTTGCCATTTACTTATTCGGAAAGGAACCCACTCTGTATCAAGTTATAGGCGAGTAAAAACTCTTAACAATCTTACAGCCAGTAAGTTTAAATCTAGTGAACTAGATGTAAATAACCGAGGAGACATTGCAATCGCGCAAGTCATCGATTGCTGAAACTTTCTTTGTTTTATTAACATCGGGCTGTACGGCGATGATCCGGTTCATTAGTATCACCGGCGGACGTCTCCGTGCCATTGCTGACGACGTATAGTTCGAAATTTGTCAAATGGCGTGTCGGTGTTGCGTGATGAGCCACATTAGCGCGCAAGTCACCGGGCCCCGACGGCCCGCTTCGCGAGTGATATACTACCAGCTATAACTAGGCGGTTACCTAGCGATAAACTGCGTAATATCGTGTAAAAGACCTAAATCAAGCGTTGGTTTGTTTGACAATTAAATTGATTGAAACAAACAGTATGTTGAGTGAAATTTATTCAGACGATAAAATTACAAGTATAAATAAAAGAGAGGAAGAATTAGAACACAACGGCATGTTAGTGACAATAAATATAACAACAGCAATAGATACCGTAATTTAAAAACTTTAGGACATAAACAGTCTATTTTCGTAAAAAGTCCATTCAAAGTGACATTAAAACAAAAAGTCATAACTTTAATAACGTGTACATGTTCATTGTAAATGGAACGAAATCCATAAAAGTCAGGAGCGAGTGTGAATTAATTTGGGTTTGAGTTTTTATTTTTTGAAACGCTAATAAAAAAGAATGTCAAAATAGAACCACGAGAAGTATCAGCATACTGAATTTTAATTTAAAATTTTCGCTGTATATACTAATTATATTTTTAAATGATACTCAGTTATTGTAAGCAAATTAGTGCATTTAATATAATTTATATGTTTATGTTGACAGTAGGGACTAAAGGTCATTCTTGTCGTAAGTTTCATATTTATTTAACAATAATATTCACAGCATGGACAAATATGTAGTTCGCTAAACTGTTACTAATTATAGACAAATTAAAAATACTATTTTTCGCGCCTAGTTTATTATGTTAGTTGGTATCATTACCGTTACATGTGTCGTCAACCCATTATTGCACCACTGCTGGGCACAGGTCTCCACTCATATTGAGAGTGTCAGGCCATAGTTCAAACTTCACACACCTTTGAGAACTTTTTTTATTAAGTACTCTCAGGCGTGTAGGTTTCCTTCACGATGTTTTCTTCCACCGTAAAACAGGGATAAATAATTTCTAATAAGCACATAATTTTACAAAAATCAATGGTGTCTGGGATTCGAATCTCGGATCCTCGATTGAGAGGCCTAGTTTCAACGATTCGGCTATCATTGATCACGTTGCGTATAAATATTATTAATGTGGTACAGTTATAGAACGCTAAAACTGTTAGCTTGCAATGCGCTCGTACGTTGAGGTTACATACACGATCGTAAACAGTACAAATGGAAGCACTTTTGAGAGGTGAAATAGTGTAGGTGTCAAGAGCGTCCAGCAGGCGGCGGCCGGTGACTGACACGTCCTTCCGCTCGCTCTGTGGGACACACATAGCCTTTGTATTTACTTTTTAGCAGGGATGTTATGTATATGAAATTTCGGATCTGGATACGGATTCGGATATTGGATATTATTATTCCGGTTTCGGATAAGATTACGGATATGTAATTATTTCGTATTATTCGTTAGTTTCGGATAGTTTCGGTTACGTATATTACATTTTTTAAGAAATTTTAAACGTAATATACTAATAGGTAGTCATTTGTTTTTATTTCTATGTTATCATTTGCTATAACAATCATTCATATCAGTTATGTTATAGCTATCTAATCAATTTTAACCGAAACTGTTATATCGAATACGGTTACGGATAAATTTTTATTTCGGATATCCGATAGTTTCGGTTACGGTTACGAACCTCCATAACATCCCTGCTTTTTAGCACAAAGGCTTGTATTTGGCTATCTTCGGAATAAACGCTGCTGACGATGTATTCGAGTTACCAATGCATACCTTTTATTTTATTTTGAGCGCAATGTATGAGAAGAATGTACAAACGTTGACTTGAATAAAGTTAACATATGAATAAGAGCATACATAAATACTATTATAAAACTACGATGTAATTTTGTGTATTTTTGTAAGCAACATGTTCATTTTAGTAAGCTGGCGAACGCTTCTGTTTAGAGTTGATGTATAATTTCAAGCAATTTACACAACATGTGTATATAATGTAGTTGGTGGATATTGTTGCACCTATTAGGAAGTCATAGTTATTGGGACAGATTTGATTAGACAGTTTTTTTTGTACGGGCTTAGACATTTTAAAATTATTCATTTTATAAATTATTGTAACATAAGAATTCACTTTAGTACAGTAAGTACCGTCTATCCATAAAACATAATATCGGTGTGAGAAGTTGTTACTGGATTACGTATAACATAAAATAGTCTACTACTTTCAGTATTTTACGTGTCCATGAAATCGAAATGATATGCAAAGCTATACACAGTATAAGAGAGTGCAAATTATAATACTGGATCAACGCCGATGGAATGGGGCCGGAGTTGTTTACGAAGAATACTATTGATAGGAACTAGTCACACAACCGCGCCGTTAACAACCAAGACTTTTCAACTCCGAGCTGATAATAAAATTAGTAAACAAATCTTAGGAGAACGTTAATAAAACGCTGCAAACGCGTCAACATTCTCACGTTTCTACTAATCTAACGAAAGCGAAAGCAAACATTATACATATACCTACATACTTACGTCTTACATTACGCTGTACATACATGTATGTTTTATCCGTATAAAATGAAAGTCGTGTCGAGAGTCCTACGCTCTAATAAATATGGGGCTCGAATGCGACCCTAATCGGGGAAGCTAAACAGCAACAATGCAAACAGGCGCGGTATCAAATTGTCGAGAATGCAAACACATTAAAGAACGGCGGGCAAACGGCGCGTAATGATTATTATCTATACATTGGTTATGTTCTAAAAAATGGGGGCTTACGCAAATAAATGAGACATATATCATCGGACTTTGTTTCAGGAGGCGCACGGCAGCTGGCCGACGGGATATTTCGCTTATCTGACGCCACACCTTTTGTCGGTTCTGTCGTTGACCTAATTCGAGTGGTGCTCAACTGTGACCATGTCAACCTCATTCGCAGTCATACAATTTGTTGTGGATATTCACCTCATTTCATAAGACGGATATATGCATAAGGATATAAACAATATCATTGTTTTACTATAAGTTCATACAAGCTTGAATTTGTTATTGATAGCGTCATATTTGAAATATACCAACTATCAATAACAAACTACTAAATTAAAAGTTTAAATAAAGTAGGTAGGTTGTACAAGGGGAACAACATTTTTGTGGGAAACTGAACGTTGCTTAATTATGGTAGTGGAGCACAAACGTGACGGTAATTTGTGGCGAAACACGAAACTGGGGAAGTTGTTTTGTGCGCATTTGCAAACTATGGGGGTTAGTACATACACGCGATTAAAACGGTAAGTTTCTGCAAGGCCGATCGCCAGCGCGATAGATCGGGGGTCAAAAATAGCGGTGCGAGGGCCGTGCCTGGCGCCACCCCGCGCCGTTCAATGTCAACTTTCAATCACGACGGGCGGAAGGAAGCGGCCGAGTTGTATCTAAGCGGCGCGTGCCATCGCTGCCCTACAGAAACTGAAGGCACCGCTTCAATTAGTAAAACGGCCAAGTACGCGTCGGAACGTCGTAAAAAATGTATTTAATAATATTTCTCATTAATTATTCAATAAAAATAAAGTTATTTCTATGGTTGATAGACTTAAAATTATTCTGCTGAAGCCTTGCACTGTAATAAATTCAGGTTTGTATTGTCCATTTCCCTATTAAATACTATTTTATTTGAGAATGTTTTTTTTAATATGTTCTTAAGGCAAACAATATGCGTATGGCATACATTTCCATCTCTAAAACCATAGACCATTTTGGTATTTTTTTATATATTATAATATAATAAAAGATACAAGAACAAACTAAGCTTAGTTGGAGCGCGTGTAATTAATTAGGCAAGATTTGCGGCTTAACGTTTCTTCACGTACAAACTAAATATAAATTTAATGTTCAAAATTACCAGTGCAAAAAGACGAAATGACTGCTTTAAATATCAAACACAATTGCGGAGCAATAAGAAAATAAATAAAATTATTCTCTATTTCTTGCAATAAAGCACTAAAAGCCTCCAGGATAACAAAAACACCAGGAAACGAGACAATTAAAATAAGTTTACATCCACCGGTGTTGTTATTTTCCTTTTTACAATTTAAACTGAAATATAAATAAAACTTTTATTACTTTTTGCTCCAACCTTTTTTGCCCTCTGTTTACATAGCTGCGCAAAGCCTCTCCGTGCCAACAGTCGCTTTGTCAAGCGACGAGTGACATTAGCTCGACCCACTGTCAGATAATTTGGAAACCAAATAAAATAATACCTGACTTTATTTATTTCGCAAAATTGCGGTTAAATTGTCGTGAAACCGCACACTAAAACGACACACAGGACGCATTGGGTAGTTTTGAATCGTGAAATACAATGTTATATTTTGTCAATAATAAATAGATTAGGTATTCCAAGGGTGAGAACTCTTAATAGTACGACTTCTAAGACCCCATCGCCACACCTATTTCTACCTAATAACAGCAGTGTTCTGGTTTGAAGGATCAGGGAAACATATCTACTTACTTGAGGCTTCCCGATGTCATCCTTAAAAGTAGCAACGCATAAGTGGCTCTAGGTAGGTAGGACTCTAGTCCTGATCCTATGTGAGGTAGATTACCAATGCCCTATGACGGAGGTGGCCGCTTACTCTCTCTCTCGTTCCTCGTTTTCAATCTCTAATCAACAACCTTTTACGGAATCTACTAAATACATATTTTCAAAATAAATATTTACTTTTGTTTAAACTCAAATGAATACGCGAACAAAAAAATAGGTTCTTTATATTTTTTCGGGAATTAGGGGGGCGTACTTGCACCAGTACAGCAAGTTTTTTTGCACCGTTAAGTCCAAAGGCGCCTTTTGGTTTGTATTGTTGTGACATAAATAATGATATTACGCAAGGTATATCTAAATGAAACTGGTCCATATGATACTCGTGGTCAATCATGTGCAAACGATAGGCGATGGCCATATCGCTATGGCTTATCTCTACCGTGCAGATAAAAAGATCCCATCACGATTTTAACCGTGAATAGCAATTCTGTAGAGGCATAGAGACTGACCATATTTAACGACTCCTTTTTTTAGGTCTGGTAAAAACGAATATCCACATCCATTTTTTCTGGCCTTTCAGGAACCATCTCTTCACTGCACTGAGTGGCTCGATCCTATTGTATTTTTTTATATTGACAAACTGTTATTTTTACACCTGACTAGTAAGAGTAACTTTGTTTTGTTAAATTTATAATAGTTAGCAGCAGCTAATCGTCACTGGTCTGAGCATTATACAGAAAAACCTGGGAATATCTTATGGCAATGAGACAACAGCCAACGCTTCATCCAGGCTATTCCTCTTCATCAAGCACTATATCATCAGTGGCATTCTTGTCATCATCTCCAAAAGAGATAACACAGCATTGTTTAACCTTCTACAGTTGTTTATTGCTCCAAAATATTGAGAAGTCATTCTTAGTAAACTGGAACATACATAGAAAATTCGCTTATGTATGTTGCCGCTGTACTCAAACAAGTACAGTAGGAATTACAACAGAATATTTCGTAAAATCCTAGCATTTAACGTGTATTTTAAGGATTATATTGTAAGGTAATTAATATTAGTTAAAATTAATAACATACAATACAATTTAAATAAAGTTCAGTTAGCAAAAATAATAACAATAATACTCACTTACTTGTACCAGCGATTTGTCTTGGGTATTTGTAATGCTCTCACTTTTATAATTTTAGGTCTACCCTCAAAATATTTTAATATACTTACGACTAAACTGTTTTAGAACTACTTAAATTTTTATTCAATGTAGAACTCGAAACACATCTGTACTTTAACAAGTTCGGCGGCGCTAAATGGGTAAAAGTAAATAATACTTACTTCTAACATCATACTTAAAAAAAAAAACATGTGGTTTCCTCGGTTTCCAAGCACATGTATTCCAGTTAGGACACCGAAACACGGATACATCGGTATGTATCGTAGGAACACATAATGTGTAAGATCACACCTGATATTCTAATAAGCAGCATTATGCGCAATCTGTTACCTCTACCATGAATTATTTTGAGTTCCGACAATGTCAGGGATCAGAACATTAAAAATGTAAAGGGTGAACGAAAACTCAAAGCACATTGGAATATTGAATGGCAAACCTTTCCCTTTTACGAGTTTAGTATTTTTGTCGCCTATATTGAAGAAAATACGATGTACGACAACAAATGGTACCCTTTCTGCGAATGTAATAGTATTTTTTATTCATACTAATTAAATCACTATTATTATTCAAGTGATATATTTATTCTCTATAGAAGTGATGTTAATTTCAACATTTGATTATAGCATCCTAGCACCGCGATTTAATACGCTATTACGACATAATTCTTCCCAACGAATCAATGTAATTTCGCTTGCTATTTGCATATAACGGGACGTACAAGAGAAAAAGTAAAATTCTCATATTCCTGCTAAATTAACATCATAGTATCAGCGAAGGTTGTATGTTTACGAAGTTCTGTCTATTCGTCAATTAGGGCTCATAATTATTACAATAGCACAGGTGTCTTGGGGCGAGCCGTTTGTCAGCCCATTAAGCAAATAACGAGTCCGCAGGATAAACTTGGAGGCAGTAAAGTTTATTAATGGCTCGATTACAAGCTCGACCCGAGGTGCAAAGAAGTGCTATCAATCAGTCAGGTGCGCGACGGGAACGGCAGTACCTACCCTCTCAGTAACGCTAATAACAAAATTCCGACGCCCCTGTTTGTTTCTCCAGAAAGGGGTGAAGATGAATATTCCAAAATGTTGCTTTCGTACCAAAAACAACTAATGCTTTATTTCAAATGAAAATCTCTTAATACTTGATGAACAAAGGCTTGCCGTTGTACTCCGCCCGGACTTGTCGACATAAGATTGCATCTTAGGTACCTTGTTTGTGATCATCCATGAAACTCTTGACTCAATTTGCTGATAAACCTTTAGATTAAATAAACATTCAACTTGCAAAGAGTTACAACCAGTTCAATTAGGTACATATATCATATTTTTGGTACAGCTCCGTGACTTTTAAGGATTAATTTATTTTAAGCTAAATTTGGTTAGGTTTTGAGTGAGGTACGACCAAAAAGGTATGAAGAATGCACTATGAATCATTTACCATGAAACTGATCTCGCCATGTAAGAAATGATATACTGTAATGTCTAAGAATTTACTAAAACCTACAAGAAGATTGAAATATTGTTTTGTACTCATTCCTATAATATTTCTGTAGACATATTTCTAACGTTTTGGCAACATATTTTTTCCATCAAAACACGGATAATTGAAATCATAACTCATAATCTCTGTAAACAAAATAATTATGTCTTTGAATTCTTGTGTACAGCAAAATAGAATAAGGTAGCAGAGAATCCAGGAATGTTCGAATGGCTCAATTACAGTTAATGTGCAGCGCACACACATTTGGAGAGAATGTTCTGTGAATGCATGTGGACGCCACAATATATGTAAATGTATGCGACTGATCGTCGCCGACGCTATAATATTGCAACATCAAACGGACTCACCAGGCAATTTTTTCGATTAAGTCTACAAATCTATGGATTAGGTCATTCGTCACTAAGCAACAAATATTTATATGTTCTAAGTTACAATCATTAACATTTCAGTAAATGATTTATAATACAAAAAGCCTTTTTATAAGAATCTGAGTTTAAGGAGTAAACCCGGGTGGCAAATAAAGCAATAACTACAGGTAATGTACATACATTCTGAGCGAATGCACAGTGCATGCATGTGGACGCCACAGTAATATATGTAAATGCATGCGACCGGTCGCCGTCGACGCTCACAATATTGCGACATTAAACGTGTCGGCTGACGAGGCTCTTTTTTCTTTTTGTGACATGGAAAACGAGCACACAGCCCACTGGATGGTAAGTGGCCACTGCCACCCATGGACATCTATCTATAAAACCCCAGATAGGATTAAAGCCTCTGACGACTACGGTGGATCGCCTCGGCTAAGTATACTTATCTTTCCTCACTCTTCAAACCAGAATACAGCTACGCTAACACTGCTTTTGTTACGCATATATGGGTGAAGTGGTCATTTCTCCGGTGTCAAATTGGCTCTACCACCTTCAAAACTTTAAAACAGGTCCTTTTGGTTTCGTCAAAATCGGCTGTTGCACGTGATTGATGTTGTGATATGTAACGGATACAAAAAATAGTCCTCTTAACTGATTAAGAGAAGTCTGTTTCAAAGTATCGATATCTAGAAAATAAAACAAAAATCCAATAAAAAGGAATGGCGTCAGTGCATGATTTAAATACATTGCGAGTTACATTTATCTTCATGACACCTGAAAATGCAGAAAAGCGTTGATAAGAGTTGATCCAATGTCTTTAAATGATTTAACTAAAGTATGTAAAAGTATTTTGGTACCCTAAAATAGTATTTTTCTGCGATTTTTACAAAGAAAACATTTGATACGGTTTAAAATAGATACATGATGATAGATAAAATTGCATTTTGACTATTGTCTGTACAAAACAGCAGAGAGGGAACAGGAAGATGAACGGGCAGCAGACGGGCAGGGCGCTGTCCAAATGGCTCAATTACTGTTAATACGCATCGTACACACAGACCGATTGCGCTATGCATGCATGTTGGGTGTGAACGCCATATTAATATATGCAAATGCATGAGACCGGCCGCCACCGACCGTCGCAATATTGCGACATTACACAGTACACGGAACACTGAAGTGTAGACATTTTCAGCAAAAGTTGACACTAACAAATGTTAGTTGCTTATGCTAAATACAGGCATTGAAGTATCAATTGTGATTTTGTATGTATGTTGACATACGAGTGACGACATGTAGATATGTAGGAATTCAGATGGTGGTAGAACTCTTCGTTATGCGACTCCGGATGCACCACCATCACACCCGTTTCTGTTTAATAGTTATGTTAAACACTTCTATGTTTTGGTTTAATGTGTGGTTAGAGGACATACTTAAACGAAGCTTCATGTAAAACTCTAATCTTATTTTCGGTTGATTACAGATGTCTGTTGACGACAGCCGCACTTTCCATGAGGTGAACTACATGCTAGTTTGCTACTTTATTATTATAAAAAAAATGTGGACTGGACTAAGAATCTCTTCATATATGGTGGAAAATTGGAGGACAATCCATCCAATCAATGCTTCAATGATCAACTATAAGTAGGGCCCGACTCTACTGGTGTTGCGAATAGATATCAAGGAGCTACAGTTATTATTTAACATAACGATGCTCGCGCTAATGCTACTTTAATGATGTAAAAAATATATTTTAAGTAGCAGACTATTGTTGATATACTTATTACAAACTGTTATAGATCGTTATCGATTTGCCACTCATTGCTTCTTAAGTGCATTCAAATGGAGATCGCTAGAATTCGAAAATTTTCAGAACATCGATAACTTTGTAACATATTAGATAATGGAAAGTAGCGGTCGGTAACCTTTTGGCAACGCGGGCCACA
>DWTU01001364.1:0-13422 GCA_018251515.1 Cecropterus confusis | reverse complement strand
TTGCCAGGCCTTGTCAACCATACTAAATACAATTTAACGTTGAAAACGTGGCTGACAGCGCCAAATTTTACATTAAATATAAGCAGTCACTGTCAGCCATATATGGCTGTCAAGGCCCAATTGATTTGTAAAATGTCAGCCACATGTGACATGGCATTATATGTGTTAACATACATTTTAAAACATACTTATTTTGTATTCTATGCTGATAAAAATGTAAGCACTTAATACTTTTAAATGCATATGCAATATGCATTATTAAACCTTCTTCTTTAGATTTTTTTAATAAAAATCCTATTTTGCCGGACGCAAATGTTCCAGCCACTCAGGGTTGACTGTTCTCATATATTACTTTACTCTTTGGTTCCCGTGTATTACTTTATCCTTTGGTTGACTGGTAGAGAACGCCATAAGGCATTAAGGTTGCCCTACTGTAACTTTTATTTTTTAAAAGGTGCAATAAAGAAATAAAGAATATTGAGTATCCGTTTCACAACAATTTTGTACTAAGTACACTATCAAACAAGCTAAAATAATTTCATAGCTTTATAATGATACGAGAAATGCTCAGAATTAGTATTTTGAACTTATTTTATAAAATTTCAAGGAAAATGTTGAACAATCGTTATTATGTCTGTTACAATCATATTCAACATACAAGACAATACTTTCTCATTAAGTGGTAGTTGCTAATTCTTAAATTGTCTACTGTATGTTACCTAATTATTGCCAAGATCAACTGATATAGTACAGGAACCCGTACCGGACTCATAATTTTTATTAAAATAAGATAACACTCAACTTTTCAATAGACTTTAGGTCTCTCTTTAAACCATTTTACATATAAAAAAAACGTGGAATAGGTACAGTTGGTTCACTTGGTTGTCATGAGGTACATACTACTAATTACTACATACTTTGTCTTTAAGTGAGTAAAAGATGATCGCGAATTAATAAAGGTAGGCTTAAAGGCGTAAGCCAAAGCGGTCAAAACATTTTAAATGATGGTTGTCATGATCATAAATGTCAAATACGGCTATCTAACTGTCAAGTTCATGTCAATAATTTGTATCGGAAATTTGTTTACTAATTTTAAAATAAAGAATAATAAAGTTTTTATTTACTGTTTAGTTACATAACTTTAAGTGAATGTAGTTTATTTTCATATATGAAACAAAAATAGCTCCACAAACTTTGTAAACATGGTAAGCCTATAACAATTGTTTTCTAGATTTTATAACCTTGTTTGAATAACGAGTCCACTTATTATTTACAAATGATTTTACTTTACTGTAAATGTATTAGAAGTTGTTAAAATAACTAAACCATGTTTTTACTCTTGGTTGTGAATATAAGCTTTTTGGTTGCTATTATGGGTCTCTTGTGTCTTCTTTAGGCGTCTCTCTTTTTATTTGGGTAGGACTATTAGAGATGTTACTGACAACGTGCATTATTTGATTCAAATAAAAAAGGTGCTGAAGTAGATGTAATCAAAAGTTTATATTTATGGACATCTGTTATCATAATTGGAATCTTACCCGAGGCCAGCCACATATATGTTGTTACCCTTTAGGACTGAGGATAGTAGCTACAATGAGATGAAATACACAACTTTGAGCTCTTACACCTTAGTTTTAGATTTGGTCAATGATAATTTATTTACAAAAATGGTTCAGATACGAAATCAAACAGGATGATCTAACACATTCATAGCCAAGCTGAAACAATACAATGTTGGCTTAGTTGTTAGACCTGAAAACAACTTTAATTATAATGTATCCACAATTGTTTTTACTGGATGACTGAATTTAAAAAAAACAATAAAAATGTATATGTAATCTTTGAGAATGTATGTTCCTTATGGGACTTATCTTGTCTGAAGTCATTATTGCAATAAAAATTCATGTTGCTTGTTGGCCAAGTTCCCGTCACAACTGGTAAACCCTTTATGAGTGATCAATCTAATTACCACATGAAATTTCATTGTGGTCTTCATTTTCCATCTCTTAGGAACTACTTATAGACAGGATAAAATATTTTGTTATAAGCAAATAAGCAAACGAGCATGTAATTCATCTGATGGGAGATGGCTGTTGCTGCCCATGGGAATCTGTAATCAACCCCAGATAAGATTAGAATCTTATCGGAGAGCAGCTAGAATGTGTTTTTACCCCTTAGGATTGTGGATACTGAATACAAAGATGAATAAAGATAGTTGAATAACTTTGAGTTATTATGACTTTGTTAAAGATCTTTATCAAAAATATAGTTATGCCAAAATAATAAAATTAATGATCACAACGATGTGAACAAATAAATTACTTGTACAGTATTTTGTTTCTTAATTCTTTCCAGAAATATTTAGTTTAAAAAATAAATATCATTTCATTGGTCAAACATTGTTATACTTAAACTTGCCTCTAACATGCATTTTGTTCGATGTTGCATGTTTGTGCACTCTGTATATTGGTGAAACTACATTACATTAACATTTTGTTTAAATTTACAGGCTCGGAATGCAGAGAAAGCTATGTAAGTATCAATATTATTACTACAATTAAATCTCAATATGTCAGTTGACTTGTATACAAGGCGGCCATCTTTATACTCAGGAGTGGCAATATCACAATATGTATCAATGATTGACATCAAGTAGAATATTTGTTCTAAGTCAAGTTAGTTACCGGTGTCCATGGACAGTAGTGACCATCTTATCATCAGACAGACTTTAATTTTATACAATATGTATACTAGTTTTCATCCACTGCGCCTGCTTCGGACATTTACCACAGTAAAGGGTATCCTAAGTTAACCTAGGTCATGAAGTACATATGTGCCAAATTTATAATTGCATTATCAAGTCAAATCGGATACACACACATACATACACACATACATCCTCAGATAGTTTTGCCTTAATAATATGTTAATTCAGGACAACATTGGCGCGGTGGCGCGCCGCTCAGGTACAAGAAGCGGGCGGGCAGCGCGAGCGCCGGCCATACCTCGCGTCGGAATGTAACGACCTACCTCAAGCTGAAAAGTGGAGATTACAGATCGTAAGAGAAATCGCCAAAAAGGTCGCTCAAATACAAAACGGTTAGTGGCTCTTAATTTGATTTCAGCTTGATTGCATTATTATTTTTTATATAATAAGCTTGTGATTTTTACATCCATTCTAATATAATATTTCTTATTGTTATGCAAACATTGAAAGGTTTTGTGTCCTTCTAATTGAATAAACAATTTATATAATCTATTTGGCCATGAGAATTTTAAAATGTCGTAAATATAAATTTTCTAAATTTTCGTTTATTTTAAATACACTCAAAAAGTGTATTATTTATAATTTAGTATTATGGATGATATATATACCGAAGAAGTTAATTTACCATCAATTGAAACCCCAAAAGAACCAAGCATTGGGTCAAATGAATCTAATAAAAAACCGCCGAATGCCTCTATAACTACGCCATTAAATACATCGTCTCCTAAATTAAGCTTATCACCGCCACGACAAGGAAGTCCTCAAAGAAAAATGTCCGTAGATACCCAACCAAAAGGATCCATACGAACATCTTCAATTAAAAGTGAAAGGAGTCAAATAGGCACTTTATCTCGGACTTCGCAAGAAAAAAGAAGATCTAAAAGCCCTAGCCTTAAATCTGATCATGGTATCAATGAATCAGTTTCTACTGCTGCCAAAATTTCTGTTCAGAGTGCGAAGGGTAAGAAAATATCAAACAGTCCAAGTATGAAATCACAAAATATTGAAGACAACATACAAGAAACTATATCTCACCTTCAACCTCAAGGTAAAAAGATTAGTAAATATGTAGATGAGCTGACTGAGACAGTAAAGGAACTTTCTCAGAACTTAGAGATATCACAGTCACCTGCTTTAAATACAAATATTAATAAAATCACAAACATGAGTAAAATATTGACAAATGAAGCGAATGCTTTGAGAGAGTCTATAAAGAATTTGTCAGCTGATATTAGCCGAACTAAACAAGAATTATGCACTGTTAAAGAAGAAGATGTGAATTTTCCATATCACCTCTTTCTAATTGAACTAATAATTAATAAAATCCACATGAAATGCGAATGTTTTGAATTCAATTACGATAATCTAGTTATATCAGCGACATTTTTGGGCAAACTTCCGATTATTTTATATGATTCTTCGTACGGGAAAATTAATAATTTTAGCAAGTTAAACGTTGGGAAATCTACATTATTTGCAATGACATATGATAAAATCTGTTGTATCAAAGAATTTGTTATTCATTTACAAATCACGAAACAACCACCGTGTTCGACTTGTGTAACAAAAATAGCTGAAACGTACATGGATTACTCGAACGAATTTGCCACTCTTAGGGAAGAACTTTGCAAAAAGTGGACAGATGAACAACCGAACGATAATATTTTGTGTACTACTTCAACCCCACTTTCCAAAAGCATGTTTTATTTATCGTGTTGCAGTAATGATCAGAGTGATCCGATAGGTATTATTGAAATTACTACTCGTATGTCATTTCTGGGCAAAGAAATTACTACAGCGTTTAATGCTACATCAAAACCGCAAGGCACATCATGCCTATTGAAAGGAGATCATGGAATGAGCTTATATTCGTGTCAGAAAGTGGAAATGGATGGACACGGCAAAATACTTTTAGATGAAGATGTTATTACGAGACAAGAATCTCCTTCATCTACAAGAAGAACAGCGAGCCCTGCTTCTCATTCAAGTTGCCAGGAGTCATCAAAACGTACGGTACTTCCCCATCATTTATATAAACATCAACAAGGTGAATTATTTTACTAATTTTTCCATTTATTAATACTGTTATTTACCAAATATTTAAAGATGGAAATTTTGCAGATGATAGACCAAAGTATGACGAAATTTTTACGAAAATGAATGAAAATGAATTAACTATAAAAGTACCTAAAACCACTAAGGTTGAAAGATCAGGAAAATATGAAACGATTCAAGATATGTGCACATGCGAAAACCCCTTATACAGCAGTGGCGATCAAATTCAATTTGAACTACCGCGAGATACGTATCCAGCGAAATCCCAAAATACTTATACTTCCAATTTAAAGTATACTTACAAAAAAAGTGATATGTTTTCTCATTACAAAGACAAAAAGATAATTAACGTAACGCCGTCTAATTGTCCAGCTCCTATAAATATAGAAAAACAGATACATCCTCTTAAAGACGTCTTTATATTAAAAATAGGAAAAAAACTTGAAACTAAGGACAAGAAAACAGATTTAGAGATAGAACTAGTAACGCCTAAAGTTCCTACAGCAAAGCCTGTTGAAAATATTCAAGTTTCCCAGCAATGCAGCACTGGGAAGTTGGAAGATAAATCACAGAAGGCTGACAAGAAAAAACCTAAGAAAGGAAAAAGTAAAACTAATGTAAGCAAGAAAAAAGATAAGAAAGGCAAAAAGTCAAAAAAACTAAGAACAAAGAAATAATCATTACTGTTATTGCAACAATAAATAACATAGTTCATACATTTACATTTCAAATAATATAATCCAATTCCAATTTCGCACACTACATAAAGGTTTAATACTTATTTATTGTTTTCTAGTTTAATGTTATTATCATTAAAATTTAATAATATTAATTTGTATTAAAGTAAAATATTAGAGAGCAGTGATAGCCGAATGGTTGAAACTCGGCCTCTCAGTCGAGGGACCAGGATTCGAGTCCCAGGCACGCACCAGTGATTTTTCTAAAATTATGTGCGTATTAGAAGTTAACTATCACTGCTTTGCGATGAAGGAAAACATCGTGAGGAAACCTACACACCTGAGAATTGTTTAAAAAGTTCTCAAAAGGTGTGTGAAGTTTACCAATTCGCACTTGGTCAACGCGGTAGACTATGGCCTGTAACTCTCTCATACTGAGTGAAGACCCGTGCCCAGCAGTGGGACAATAATGGGTTGACGGTAAAAAGTAAAGAATATCTACTATATCATATAAAACCATTTGCTATTATTTTGTAGCTGGCCTTGGAGAATTTCGAATACGAGACCTCAACGATGAAATAAACAAACTAATGCGTGAGAAGCGACATTGGGAAGTACAAATAAAGGCTCTAGGCGGTCCAGATCATGCGCGCGTTGGCCCTAAAATGTTGGATCAGGATGGTAAAGAAGTCCCTGGGAATAGAGGCTATAAATACTTTGGTGCCGCTAAAGATTTGCCAGGTAAGTTAATTAACGCGTTAATACGATCCCATTTTTTTATATTTTCGAGTTTGTAACATGCAGTCACCTATGTTAATTAATGTCGAGGGAAAGTTATTTGTATGAATTGACACTGTACTCTGTGTTTTAAAAATGAATTATCACTTCGCAGTTGATGCTGGTTATTTTGATAACCAGGAACGGATTTTATGATGAATGCTACTGATTCAGATAGATGGATCACGTCTATTTCTAGCGTGAAGCAGTTCTTGCGTTTCGGTGGAAGGATGTAGCTGCCAGCTCACTTATATATGGGTCGACCATCTTAGTCCTCGGAAGTAGCAACTATCTTGATTGTCTTCAGACAGAACTCCTATTCTATGTGAAGTTCATGTTTAAAAAATACACAATCACCCAGACCCAGAACAGAAATCGAACCCGGGACCCACTGCGTGTCAGACCGGTATGGTGACCGCTCGACCACGTGGGTCGTCAAATTATTTATATATATCCATGGGCGGCACACCTCTTACCATCAGACACTATGCTCGATTGCTAGTTTAATCTTATAAAAATAAAACAAAAAGCTTTCTTCAATGTCTATTTGTCTTTCCAGTAAAATGAGCGTTTTTATGTTGTGTTATTATTTATGCAAAACGACTACTACTAGTACTACTATTAACGTACCAAAACTGAGCTCGGCCCATTTAATAAGCTATTAATCGTGCTACTCGACTAGGTGTGCGTGAGTTGTTCGAGCAGGAGCCGCCGCCGCCGCCGCGCCGCACGCGCGCGGACCTCATGCGCGACGTCGACGCGGACTACTACGGCTACAGAGACGACGACGACGGACTCCTAGTACCGTTAGAGGCGGAAGCCGAGAAGGAAGGTATTCTGGCCGAGAAGGAAGGCCTTTGTTTCTTTTGTTGGACTAGGTCAAATATAAGTTTGTTTGAGACATACAGTCGATAGTTATTTTAATTCTATACAGCCAAAAAGGTTAGCGTAACATGGAAAACTCGATTAATGAGTTTTGGACTATAATAACAATTTATAGTGCATAAACATTTATATCTAATAGACAGAAACTTGCTGAGGCAGGCAATATTATATTTCTCTACAAACTATTTTGATGAGTATCACCCGTTTCTAGACGGTAGGTATAAATATATTAGTACACAATCTATAGAAGAAAACTTTTTGTTTACTACGACACGCGTCTGCAACGGTCAACGTCCTTAATATTAACGGGGCTTAAATATTGTTCTACCCGAAATGCATGCCCAGTAATAGGCATATGATACTAGGGAATATTACAATTATCTTGCAAAGGAAGTAACTAACGCCATAAGCCGATGGACTTGTGTATCCAAAGCTTATTTTGGTAGAATTTATACTGGGGAGCTTTTTGCGATGATGTCTGCTTTACTAAATTCTTTAAAATGAAATATTTGTATTCCAGCAATAGCTCGTGCAGTAGAAAAATGGAAGAAAAATAAGGAGCAGAACAAAGATCAGGATGTACCAGAGGAAGAAGACATTTATCCAGAGGATGTAAGTTCGATTTACTTTTGTAGAACTATATTTTACATAATGATACTATTTTTAAGTTATACAAATAATTTGTGGTAAAAATTCTCATTCATATGCAATAGTAGGTATAAAATTGTTTTGTATTAGTTATAATATATTTAAATAAAACACAATACAAAAAAGATGCCAAACATAATTATATTCAATGAAACAGTACTGATCGGAATGACAAATCGTAAATCAAATACACACTTACTTTTTTC
The DNA here is from genome assembly GCA_018251515.1 of Cecropterus confusis. Classification (NCBI taxonomy): domain Eukaryota; kingdom Metazoa; phylum Arthropoda; class Insecta; order Lepidoptera; family Hesperiidae; genus Cecropterus; species Cecropterus confusis. Next base: position 5,407 of record DWTU01001364.1, on the reverse strand, counting down.
ACGCTCGTAATCATTAGAGAATTTACCTCTATGACCAATCGCTATGACATTTCATCTGTTTATTATAATTGAAGGCCATAAAACATTACTTTCAAGCGTCTTTTGCTCTGTGCTGCAAGCGTGAGCGTTGAGCGGCAAAAACAAATGTATGTGTGCGATTTTATTAAGCCACGTAATCTTGCTGCAAATTGCAGCGTATGCGTGGCACATTATCAAATTTGATGGGTCGTATTCTGGGGTAAGAGTCACTTCGAGCTTTTTGTAATACTTAGTGCATTACGTTTATTATATGTAATATAAATATCTAAAGTTTTTCTGTAATATAAATATCTAAAGTTTCTTTTTATTCCAACTTCCAAAGCTTATTATCATCGTAAAAAAGGTGAAAGTAAAATATCTCAAAAAATATAACAAAATTATTTAACGTTATTTTACGAATAATCATATTCATATGCATCATTCAACAATCATGGATTTCATTCGGGATTTAAAAATAAAAAGTAAAAAAAACTTTAAAAACTTCAGTGCCCTTCATATTTGCACTAACGCCAGTTCACATAGCGTCATATTAATATCGTTGTGCAGCCGGAGGACAAGCGGGTGGAGGAGGAGGAGGGCGCGCGGCCGGCGGCGGTGCCCTCGCAGCGCGACGTGGAGGCCGCGCTGCTGCGCCGCCGCAAGCGGGAGCTGCTCGAGCGGTACGGCTGCCTGCACGTCAAGGACGAGCCCAGCTGACGTTAGACGCGCTTGTTTTGTTTGTCGATATTAAAGCTCCAAATTAGTCTTGCTTGTTCTTTCCCTTACCCTCTTCCTGACGCGATTGACTACGCTCTAGTGAGTGCGTTTTAAATATATTAAAGAACGTACATCTTACCTCACCCTTTCACTACCACGATAAAGTTGCGTTTGATTACAATGCCCTTAAAAGTATCACAAAAGTTAGAATCGAAGCGAGTTAGGTATCCTTTCTCTCATTCGTGTATACTCATCATATTCGTGTATAAACTATATTTTTCGCGCTATAGGATTCAGCAAATATGTAAGAAATATATATATATAGATCCGCTAATGTGTAATTATGAAAAAATACGGTTTGATGATTGTTAGCGCGATAATTATTTTTATACGCCTTTACTCTTTTCACGTTAGGTAACAAAGACTCAAATTTTTGCAACCAAAGACTGCAATGCTTTACTTTATACCAATGGTTTTACGTCGGAATAAAACAACAAATATATGTTTGCCATTATTTATTTCCGAACGATTTAATTAATTCACCGCATATAATCACTTACAAGCAAAATATACACAAAATTGACAATATCCGGTCCAGTTTCAAGAAGCCATCGGTGAACGCGACCACATAAATAAACCGCCGGTTGCTTCGTACACTTTCGCAGAACCTATACAAGCATCTAATAAATACATCTAGGAACAATTTGCACTGTCTTAAAAAACAACGGTCTAAAGCAAAAAGGGGATTTCATTCTAATGCAGTGACAATATACAATATATAATAATATGTTTATGAGAATGTTATAAACAGCTATAATATATAGCTTTTATAAACTTAAACTCTAATACAACTATGGACTGTAGACCTGACCATAACATCAAGTCTATAAAAGAAATATATTAGTTTCATGGGAAAAGAAAGTAGTGTACTTGTAAAAAGTAATGTTCGTGTTTAATATTTTGATTTAATTTGGTTATTAGTGGTTACTATTGTATCTATTGGTTTATTGTAGCTATTGTCAGTAGTTGATATTAAATGAATAGGTTCCTATCATACATCGTGAGATGTACACTGTACCTGTGAGAAACGTTTGACGGAATGTGATGTCAAATCTCCCAATTGCATTATGGGCCATAAACATAATTGTCAAAATTGCCGCAAAAAATGTATATTAATTGTATCAAACGCGTATCTTTTTCTTTTCTAATATATTGGTAGGTATCTGTGTACTGAGTTTCAATCTTTTATCATTTATGTATGCTATTTTAAACTTATAACTCCTTTGCGTACTACTGCAAACTCCGAAATCGACCCTGACAGGTTTGAAATTCAATATTTTTTTATAAATAAATGTACAATATCTACTTTCGACCATAATAAAGCTAAGCTGCGAATTATACCTCTGCTAATACGCATCCCATTACACGAGGAATGTACAAACTTAACGCAATCATAAGCATCCAGTACTAATACGAAACATTAACACAAATTCTCGAATACACAACATTACTCTAAAATAGTTATCTCATAAATGAATACACTACTGACAATTTCAGAATTGAACGCATGTATTGTTAATTATATAATTTCATGATGATTTATTATTCAGCTATGAATGTGTAGGCACCGAATAAAATTACATTGTGTTGGTATGATAAAATAAGTTTATACCGTGCAAATTATAAATATTTCCACGTTTAATTTCAAAATAGAAAAAATAAGAAACATTATTATATCATAAAAGAATATGAAACTTCAAAAGTGACACAATGATTTTATCTACGTAAGTACCATTATCAGACTTTGTCTAGCGACCACATGCCTCCTCTCTACACAATTCCAAAGCTATTAGCTATTATTCATTAGATAAGATTCTACAGATTCGTCTTATTGCCTACAATTTATTCGTCTATAGAATGTTTACTTCCAACTTAATACTCACATAACAATTTACTACACTGTGCTTGAATATATGCAGTTATCATCGTAAAGAAAATACTACAGAACTAATTATTTTCATTACAATGGAGTTCTTCTATTTATATTTATTTAATCAAAAATATTTCAAAAAAACTATTTTTCGCACCTCATATAAACAGTGTTGGTTAAATCTACGTTACAGCAACATTATACCGCAAGATTTACGTATGGCGAAACTTTATTCATAACATGTATTATGTAAATAATTCTGTAATCATAAGACAACAAGTTGACATTTTAATATTAACGTTTAACGGATTTAACTAAATTTTATATAGAAAAAAACTTGTTTATTTCTACACTATGTGCACCGCTCCCTAAATACCGATCATCCCAATTTACATTGTATACCATCATTTATACCCATAATAATAAATTATTTGATTTATCCAACATATATAAATACAACACTTGCAATAAACACCAAATTACACAAAATATGTTTTTAAAATCAACACAATTATTTCCTACACTTCAAACCAACATTTCGTTTGTTCGATGCAACTTGTACGAAGTAGGTACATTTAAAAAATTCTACTGTAATTATTCAAATATATTATGCGATACTATATGAACTAATCCTACCGTGTTTTGTTGTAGTATTGGCTAACTTTTGGCTAACTTTTGCACATGTGATAAAGCATGACTATAATCAAATTCAAAGCGCTTAATATTTGAGGTCTTTGCCCACTTCACAGTCCCGTAGCATGACCGTATAATGAACGTCAAAACACAATGGGTGTAGTGCGTTACCCTCTGGAATACTGCAAGTTGCAACGGATTAACATTCTTGTACTATAAAGATGATGTATATAGCTTCCTTATTTTTTTAATATTTTCGTATCCTAAGGTCCACGTTGTAGACGAATGTTCATTAAAAGTTTAATCACTGTGTTTATGTTTGAGTTTATTTTTTTATAAGTTATTGTATGATTTATACCACATTATTATACTATTAGAACCAAAAAATCTTATAACATTTGAACAGGGAAGAATTATTTTTAACAAGTAACGTAGACTACAGGTGTATTTCACAAAGGCAGAAGAGAAACATATAAGAAGTACACTCCGATATAATTGCGTAGAGAAATTCCATATGCACTATTTATACATATAAATATGCCAGTACAGTCATGATATGACACGGTGTAGTGAGAAGTCCTTCATGATAGCGTGAAATTTATTTATTTATCTTCAACATTGATATTATGGCACTTTCAACAAAACCAGAAATGTTGTATGTCATATGGAAATGTATTCATACATCAGGATCATTATTTCATTTTAGCTAAGCTTCGAGACTATACGGCTACGAGCCTTATATATCTTAACATTAATTAATTAGACTAAATCTGCCTAAATATTTATAGATTTAGTTACAATAAGTCAGAAGCCAGAAAATATTACGGCATTAAAATAATTGCAAAAGTTCTGAAATACTTTACGATATATTTAGTAATACATGAGTATCGCATTGTATTAAGTTCGATAAGTATATTATTCTTCTATAATTATCTTAACTCTACCGGCTAACATACATCAAAGACGTCGTACTATGTTATCATCAAAATATAATATTGTTCAAGCAACTTCTGTATGAACATATTCGGAGCACATACGTATCATAGACGCTGTGGGCTTATAGATATCTATTAATGTGAAACATTTCTGTTAAAAGTCCAATATATCTAAAATATAGAATCATCCATCCATCCAGCCTTTCGAGGTCCACTGCTGGACATAGACCTCCCCTAAATGGCGCCACTCCAACCGGTCAACATAGAATACCATGTCTCAATTCAATAACGAATGAATTGGAGTTTTCTTTCATTCACTTTCATTAATCAGATAGCCTTAGAGGCGTTAAATTTACCAGAGCTAATTAATAGCCTCGAAAAAATTTTCTTATCTATTTTAATTCAAGTAATCTGTTTCCTGGAGAAAACAACTGCAATCATATTTTAACTATGGCAACGTATTTTATATAATAAATGACAAAACATGTTTATATTTCTTGGGTAAATTTTAGTTTTCTAACACAATTTCTTAACACATTTTGACTAGTGTATAAAATGATTATCTTCTACTTGCTTCCATAGTTTTCAACTGACCTGTTTTTAATGATCTAATAGACACCTATATCGACCCATCGTCTATGTTACGTAAATGTTACATGCACTTTTCTATGGCGTACAAAATATTATGTCTTTGCTATATTACCCTTACTAGCTAATGATGGATATTGATACTCATTTAAAATGCGTCAAATGGGGTTTCTCAATTATTTATTTAATATCTCTAATGAACCAAGCTATCAATATTTTCTTTTCAATGGCTTCATCAGGGGATGATTATTTTATATGTATGACTTGTAATCCATCATTAGCTAAGAGGCTTGTAGCTAGTCAGTGATAAATGTTGATAATTAATACTAGATATAAATATTGGGGCGTTAAGATTGGAATAGATTCTGTTGCTTGGCATCGTTCTCGAAGTCGCTCCACGCGTTGTTAAGCTCCATGAATATCATCTTCGCTATGTTTTCGTTCGACGTTCCCATTTGCTGCAAGATTAATGTAATCATTGATATTATAATTTATTATTATAATTTATTATAATTTTAATTTAGCCATTTTTTATAATTAATTTATATCAAGATTAATTATTCATCGGCCACAAGACCTTATATAT
>DWTU01001363.1:0-13424 GCA_018251515.1 Cecropterus confusis | reverse complement strand
TTTCTAGCATACAAGTCAGTACGAAGTAAACACCGACAATCTTTCTACCCCACGAGGTAGGAAATTCAAAATTAAATAGAGATGTTAAACGCTCGGTTGCGGTCATGTTTTACGATTGCTCATGCCTCTAAAGTGCGTGGTTAAGCTTTCTAAGATCCGAGAGGTAAACATCCGGTCGGCTCACCGTTAAGGGACGGCCACTCAACTAACTACAAATTCCTTATTTCTGTTTGGATGCTATGAAAATGATATTGCCCATCTCGTTAGCTTGTTTCAATTATTGGAATAATTTTACCGCAAACGCTACTAATGTCTATGCTTAAGGGTCAGAAAAAGCTGTAGGTTGTAGTTTTATTCATCCGCTTATTTTCCTATGGATTAAGCAGGCAATTGACCGGAGTAGCTTATCTTGTTGTATCTCGGTCTTATTTTCTCACTAGTTCTATGTACAATAAAATGCTTTTTACAGTCATTGCCTAAATAGAACTTTCTGTGCTGTGGGTACACATTAAAACAATGAAGACACATCAAGAAGAACACACCAGATCCAGAACAGAAATCTAATAAGTAAATAACTGTAGTGGTAGAGTAACAAAGTCTGGCCGGGTATCGAACCCGGAATCCATTGCGTATCAGACCGGTGTGGTGGCTTTTCCGCCACGCAGGTCGTCAAAGCTTCAAATTATTGCTACCCCGACCGCAAAATTATACATAAACATAATATCGTAAGAATATGTTTTCCTGATTAGATCATAATATGATATAAACATGACTTACAGAAAATTTTACACAAAATATTATGCAGACACATATTTGATTTGAAGGCAAAAAACATAATCGTTGCAATATAAGTTATGTTTAAACGAAATTGTATTATTTCGTTATAACTTCACTCAAACAATCATTGTTAATATAATACTTATAATGTAATGTAATTGTTAGTCGTTACGTCTAATAGCCGCTATAATTAATTGAGCGCTGATGAAACAGCTTCGTTGAACTTGACAAAGAAATCAGTATTTATAATTCAATGGGTATAGTAGCATATTTAAATATTTTATTAATGAATTGTATAAACGGCATGCATAACTAATACGAATGTAGTAAAATATTTCCACAGCTCCTGTATATTCGAATTATGTTCTCACTTTTTCTGTGTTATTAATATCCTCTATGATGTTGAACATGAATAAAAACTTTAATGTTTATTTTTTGTCGGGTAATTTTATTATTAAACTAGCTGAGCCCCACGGTTATACCCGCGTTAAAAAAAAAGTCACTTGACGTAACTACATATAGCCGAAATTTTAGACCTTATACAATTTTAACATTACAGCATTGTTTCAGAGAGGACTGATAACAACTGACATTAGCGGCAGTGACGGTGGCTGTGTACGCGTTGAGCTCGCGCGGTTTTATAGGATTTCATTTTTTGTGCAGAACCCAAGTTACATTTTCTAAAATAAAGGAAGTCTTAGTTACGCCTTATGACATCTATCCAACAGTGAAAGTCCCGTCGAAATCTGTCCAGCGGTTTCAGAGATTACCCTGAACGAACAGACAGACAGACAAAAATTTTAGTAATTGATGTTTCCTTATCAGTATTGTATCTCCTTCCATATGCATTTGGTAAATAGCTGTTATTTTGATATTACAAACAGCCATTAAAATTTTATTTATATGTTTAGATGTATAGATAACAAATTAGGTTTTAAGACGCAGATAAAACTATAATTTTTTTTATTACGAATTAGATTTTGTGTATATGTCAAAGGTCTTAAATTTTAATGTCATCTCTGATACAAAGCAGATCGTTAAATCATATATTTAAACTTAGATACTTCTTTTATATTTTAATTGATTACGTCTGATTAACCATTGTAACAGATATCTTGCAGATCGATTAATAACACTGGAATGCAGATTGTTCCGAAAAATATTTTTCTAATACAAATAATATTATATCAGTCTGCAATAAACTATGTGTAAAACATTTTAACACGAGTGTAATCTGAGAACACTGGTACTAGATCTAGTTAATATCTAGTAACTAGTGGTTTTATTAGGGATGTCGATTTACCCGAATAAGATCGATTTTAAAATTCGAATCAAAGTCTAAAGAGTCATATTTCGTCGCCTGAATTTGTAGGCACAAATTTAGGCGCCACAAAATTCAACAAAATTTCAAGTGGTTGTATATGTCATTGCAACAGATTTTTTAATATCGATTTATTGGTACCTAAGAACGATTAGTCACTTAGTATCGATTTAAAATCGAGTATTCAGTCGAAAAAATAGTTTTATTTATCTTATTTCGCCGTCCCTAACGACTATTTTGTTGTTGATTTCGATAAGCTACAGATGTTGATTTACTATCCAGGTCTGCATAATCCAACAATAAGTCATTGAAACGATTTTGTATAACGTTGCGCTAATACTGTAAACGTGTAAATTTGTTATCGTTCCGCTTCAGCGCCCAAATGGAATTAAATTAAAATATTTCAAACGTCAATTCAACTGTTGCGATTGATAGTAGTCCTCCATTTTATACAATATTGTATATATATTTACGCAATTAATTCATACATACCATATATCATGTGAATTAATTACTATTATCATCTTTTTAAATAACCGTCGATATGTCTGATAGTGTTTATGTTATTTCTGCACGAGCTGACTGAATTAATAATTGTTATTATTATTGAACATGTTTATTCAATGATTTGTTTTGTCGAAATGATAGCTCCAGTTAATAATATTAACTGTCTAGATATCAATTTTATAACTATCACACATACATAGACAATAAATATCATAACATGTACGCCAAAAACTTTTTATTGTCTTAATCTGTATTTGTAATCTTTTCTTTATCGCCTACATTAGGAATAAACAGAATGCCTGTTAACTTACCTTCACAGTTTGGTTCTTAAGTGGTTTGTCTGGATCATGTATGTACTCGAGTGTGATGCCGTAGAACTGGCCCTTGTTGATGTACGTGATGCGGTCATCTTCACGTCGCTGCGAACTGCTGCTGGCCGTTTCTAGGTGGTACTTGAACCCGTACGGTGAAAACCTGAACAAAAGATAACAGAACTAAGAGCATCGAAAACACAATATTAGATAAGAACGACCGCGACATGACGCCTTCTTATGTTTCAAAGATCAAGATAACTTTCAAAAACTTGCACATTACTCAGTAGCACAGTAGGTAAGTCTTCGCGCTGCAACATTTGTTGAAACATAAAGTGCACAATGAGAGCTGGTTTCTGTACCATTTAGAAAAAGTGCGATTTCTTCTTTGAGATACTTATCTACAGATACATGTTCTCGACAATAAAGTTTCCATGAAGTAAAGCAATAAAAGTAAGCAAAAAGTGGAAATCTTAATTGCGCTGCCAGTAAAGCTTGTCAGCGGCGTCGTTACATAAAGGCGTGGAGATCCAGTTCATAGTGCGTAATGAAAAAGTGTGTTTTCTCGCGATTTCCTGCGCTCGGGATCAGCGGAAGGAAAACCCCGCTAATTTAGCTGCGATCGCGTGCCGCGACTCGTTAGCGGCCACGCGTGAGCCGCGCGACGGCCGCGACACGCGCCTCTCGCGCTTGTCGCCGATCGCGGCCCACGCTGGACGGAAAACTAGGAAACGGCGATGTCATTATCGAACGCCTCTATTGTATTCTACCTTTACTTATGTAACACGATAAAAACCTATAAATCCTTGCAGATTGTTTAATCTACTGATAAATTACCAGACGGAATGTACGTGTAGCCAGTTTGCGTCGGCTCAATTCTTGACTCGCGGTTACACCATTACTTAAAGCTTATTGAAAACAATTTGGTAAACAACCCCGCTGATGTTTGCGATTTAAACTGAGCTCGAGCAGATAAAGGCTGTGTAATGCAAACGCAGGCCGACATTGACGGATCGGTCGCAGCGGTGCTCGCCTATCTGATTCTCTTTAAGTTATTCCAACCGCAATTTCCATTTGTGTCATGACTCTCCATTGTCATTTAAACTATTCTTATCCTTTCCTAACGAACAATCGACAGACAATTCGGATAAAGTATTCTTATGTCATCAATTAATTGCGAGTATCGATATGATTCGTATAAGCGGTGGACGGTGTGCAACACGACCGTATAAATACGAATGCGCGCTTACTCTCTACGACGATCAGATACATTATCGCTTGGAAGCCCGAGTCGAACGTATGCTATAATAAATAACGCATTGTTTTCGAATGAGCTTCATTACAAATTTCAGCAGCGCAGCGGCCGAAAAAAGACACTTCCTGCGTGAAGGCGAACCCTTTCATGAATAAATCAATCGGTGAGGCGCGGAAATTGATGAACGGACAAAAAGTCTCGGAACGTAGGAACAACAAAGTGCTCGCAATAAAAACGCATGCCGCGATAAGAGTCGCCGGGCGGCGTCCCGCAGAGCCTCTGCGCTCCACCGCCAAATTAGATGCGCATAAATCAGGTCCACTTAAACTTCACCACGCACCAATCACAAAGACCTGTGCTACGATTACCCTATTACAATCGCTGTACAAAGTTTATCAAAATACGCATTAAAAGATCAACAAATGTGCGTTACACTTGTGTTTTTAATAATATCAATGAGTAAAAACTAGTGATGAAAGAGACTCCGTCTTTTAATAATTATTGAAAGAACTAGACTCATTTTTGTTATCCGACTTCGAAAAAGGAGGTGGTTCTATGTTCGACTGTATGTATTTTTTTATATATGTTCATCGATTTCTCCCCGATTTGAGGACCGATTCTCAAAATTCTTTTTTTATTTATAAGAGTATAATCTGATGACAGAATCCCAGGGTAATTGAGGGTAACCCTCAAATGTTATAGGCAATAATAATGTTTTTCATATATTTTCTAAAGCTATTGAGACATTTGCAAATAGTGGTCATCATCTCATGACGCTAAGCTGATGAAGGAAGGTATAACTCTTTGATGCTTACCATTAGATTCGTACCTTCCTGTGAGGTATTTTTAAATTAAAATAGTAATAAATATAATGATCACCAAGAGATTACTAAAAAGAGACATGCAATGAAAAAATTGACGTTCAACTTCTCAATCCTGATAATGTAGGGGTACTGCAATCCTAAGCAATAGGAGTTAGCCATTTGGTACGTACGGATATATATTAAGATTATTAAGCAGAGATTAAAATGAAAAATTTGACCTTCAACTCTTTAACCCTGATGATTCCTGCATTAGTACCCTGAAATAGTTAACCAAAGGAGTAAGCAATTTGGTGCTTACGGATTTATAATAAGATTACTATGCAAAGACATATAATGAAAAATTTAATCTTTAACTCTTCAATACTGATGATGCAGGGGTACTGCAGGCGTAAATAAATGTAGAACATTTGGTGCTTACTGTTTTTTAATAAGATTGGTAAGCAGACACATAAGACTATGAATTACACCTTCAACTTTTCAACCCTGATGATGTGGGGATACTGATTGCTTAAACCATAAGAGTTAGCCATTTGGTGTTTAATTATCATGTATAATAATATTAAAAATATATAAAATGAAACTTAAACTAACCAGAAACATACAATAAAAATGCTAACCTTCAACTCTTCAACCCTGATGATGAAGTTGAATCGCGTTTTTATTAAGATTTCAGTTTTTGCTTTCAATTAGTGTAGTTATACGAATAAAAATATAAGTGTATCATCACTACTAGACCTACTAGAGGGACATGAGATTCATTATCGTGGTCTATCGAAATATGTTGAGCGCCGACTTCGGGACTTTGTACTATGTATTGTATATGTACTAACCCAAGATATACATACTTAAATTATTTTTACTTTTTTGTGGCATAGAAGTCGGTTTCTATTTTTTGGTAAAAAAAAAAATAATTTTTAGACTACTCGATTAAATCATGATTCTTGAATCTTCATAAGACTAAATAGTAAGACAAAATTTATTAATCTTAAGGCTGTGTCCTTTCTTTAAAGTCTTATCAGTAAGACTCAATGGGCTCGCTTACTGAAAATGTCTCAAAGTCGCGGCTAAACTTTAAAACTATTATATATACTTTCATTATTTTGTTATTATATTTACTAGAACTTAAAAGTATCGATAGCTGAATCAGAAGAAACTGTTTCTTCATGATGATAATGCACAATTTAATTAATTTAATAATGCAACGGAGTTATACTTTAGGATGACGACTAAGCCCTGTATTATTGCCTTATATTGTATTTTATTATACATCCGTCTAGACTTATAAAGATTTACAGTATATTATGTGGCAATTAACTATGTTAATGCTAGAAATTGTAGACACTCCCAAGAAATTTAAACTTGCACTGTATTTTACTAAGTCTAGTTCATCTTGTAAGCAAATTTATGTACAACATATTAGTGGAAGGAAAACTGGGCGTAGATGCATCATGGTAAGCGCTGTGGTAGTTAAACGAGAGCGTTTAGATAGCATAATGGCAGACTGATTGCCGGCTGCCGGCACCGGCACGCAGTGTGTACCATCGCTCACTGATAGAGTCAAATTATTCGCTGCCACGACTCCGTTAAATGACACTTTTGCTAACGACAACATTATATGAAAATACATAAAAAATAGTTTTCACAACGTTGCGGCTACCCATAAAGTATGTATGTACATATCGCACACAACTTACTTTCTAACGGTATTTATTTACATCAGAAAGTAGGAAAATCAAAATAAATGTTTTCCACTTAACAGCGAAAGGGAATGAAAATGCAATGTCAATGGATACTAACGGAAATAACTATGCCAGAGGAATGCTGCTTTAGGTACCTATTAATTTTGCTTAAAGCGGACAGATGTTAGAATCGCGTGTAGACCGCAATCCAGAGACATTATTGCCTTATTGTACGATCTAACGCTATTTGCTACATACATTTTATTAAATATTAAAATCTGCAAACTACAAACAAAAAAAATATTTTTTTACTGGAAAACTTTAGTATTAAATATTAATATAAGCATCCAGTAATATTCCTCATTATATTCTATATTACAATATTCCCCTTAAGTCGTATGATATGTTTGTAATCCAAATATGCTTTCAAGTTGCGGCGACACCTCGATATAGATATATATTCAGCTCACCCTTTAACTGGTATTTAATGATGCGAAAAATTCACCTCCACACTATTTGGTTAAGAAGGCAGAAATAACGACTAGTTTCAACTACAGAAAGCCAGTGAAGGACCTAGACTAGCAAAGGCTAGATGGATGGGCATGAGCTTGAAGCGGAGTACTTCTAGTCAGGATGTGATAAATTTGTATTTTTTAAAGGCCATTACTGCCTATTAGACACCTCTTTGTGGTGATAATCAAACACGCATACAAGCTTTGATTAAGTTACAACTTTTAAAACGCTCATTCCTGTGTTGAACATTGGAGGAGCAAATATAGTAGATATAACCGGCATTGACAGACGGCTGGGCAATCGTAGAGTACTCGGACGGTAAGTAATAGTTCAAACATTTGTGAGGGCGTTGAAATACTCGTGTTGAGGCGAGGACTTGTAATCAGCCAAGGAACGAGCGCGTATCGGAACGAAGGTAATTTAAGACGATAGAAGCGACCGAGTTATTTGGGCCAAATGCAAGCAAGTAATTATCGAGATAATAATGCTAATGCACTTATCATGTTGACGACTGTTTCCGCCCCGCCTCGCACCGCTAATTTAACGATTTATTCCCAAAGTTACTGTTACGATTTTTACTTTATAAATTAGTTATATAACGATCAAGATTTTTACGTAACTATTTAAGTTCTGATATCAAGGCATTTTAATTAATTACTAATTATAAGAATAAATATATTACATCTAAGAACTACATATAAAAATTACATCAGCTAAATTATACTTAATAATATATAACTATCAAGTATGTTATTGTCCGATAAGTTGAAAAAATACTTACATATCCCAGTATCCACATAAGGCATTGCGTGGAAACAAAGTGTTTTTTTTTTATTATTTAACAGTTACTTAACAAGTTGCGTGCTAGATATTCATTATTATTCGATGACGGTAACAAGGTAAATCATGATTATTTTTAAGGATTCCGTGAACTTTTAATTGGCCACTTTTTTATCTAATTACACTTTATAACTCAATTGATATTGACTAATTGATTGATTAACTAATTTATAAATGATTTTAAAGTAAATATACAATTTTTATTTTAACACATTTGAACTATTTGTTGCGTTTAAAACTTGTTACTTATATGGAAAGTTTATTTAATCAACTGTAAAGAATACAAAAATAATCCATCTAACAACGTCCATTACGATGAATAGTTACAAGACAATTAGCTTTGGGGAAGAAATTACGAAATTACCAATTTACACACTTTTACTGTTGTATTCAATGATCACGAAGTTCAAGTTAACACCTTTTGCTGTTAGAGTAATAGCGTAAGTGTTTAACAATAGCATGCGTGTCTTGTGAGGTTTCTATCAATGTTAGGGCCATAATTTTCTCACGTTCTTCATAAGACGCGGTAATACGCGTTTTATCGATTTCCAAGTTCAATGTTTTTTAAGATATTTAATTTGGTAGATACTAAAAATATATTTATATTTTACCTAAATCAGTAATAATAAAGAAAAATGATATCATTCAATATACCACAATAGTTTACGAGATTTTTGTAAATCGATTATTTAAAATAAAATTACATTTTATCTATGCAACAGATTACCTGAGTACATGTAGGTATAATACAAGTCTAAGGAACACGTTTAAGTCTTTTCTATGAGAGTTTGGAAATTATCGCTTCTTCAACATTTTCGTGGGCGTTTGACACGATGTATTTTCTAGAAAGAATGTCTTTATCTAACAGTGAGGTGCAAAGTGATCAGTCAATATAGTTGGTGTTGTAGCTTGGTACACAACTTTGCGCTCGTGCCTCTCTTTATGAAGATTGTAGTCAAATTATTTGAAATATTTACGGTAGATATTCACATTTCTTTGTATCTACTTCCGTATATGCAATACACACACACACACACACTTTCTACACTCATAGCCCCACAGTAGGATTTTCTCCTGTGTCGTGGGTGCCATGGATACACAGAGACGAATACACAAACACCCAGACCCAGAACAGAAATCTAAACTCATCATTCAGATGTCTGGCCAGGGATCGAACCCGGGACCCACTGCGTGTCAGACCGGTATGATGACCGCTCCGCCACGTGGGTCGTAGATAAATCCATACATATAACAAAAATGAAATTTCCCTGCGTCTGTACATCGCTTACGTTAATAAAATATATGTATGTATAACTGAGAATAAGAAAGAAAAAATAATAGTGTATTGTAAGTGTAATGTATCTGTCTGTCCGCGTGTTTAAACATATTTATAGTCCATATTTTGATATCACATTTAGTCTTTGCTCATAAAATTTCATAGTATATTAAAGTTATGTCATTCATAAAATTTCATTAAATTTCAAAGTTATTTTATTTTTATGAAATGCAGGTGAAACCGTCTGACATAGCTAGTAGTAGAACCTGAAGTCGATCACGTATATACTGAGGAATATTTCAGAACAAATCATATAAGTTAACCCTTTGTACATTCATTACAGTAAACATAACAGCGGTATGGGGTAATGAGAATACTTCCGCGGACGAACCATAAAGAGTTCTATCACCTTTAAACTGGCCTTTCAACTGATAATGATCTAAGCTATTCGATGATTATTTATTATGGTAACTCGTTTATACATTTATTAAGACGCATTGCTTATTATGACAGTAGACAGCGTTGATAAGCCAGTTTTACTCATTGAGTGTTATTCCTAAAAGGAATTAATAACTCTTCAGTCGTTGGTACTGTTGAAACTAACTGTTTTCAAATTGAAAACTTGTATATAATGCCATTGTTAAATGAACCTATTGAGTGCAGATAGTGTAATCGATAAGCAAAATGTACTTACGCGTCGCTTTTGTCGTAGATTGGGAATGTCTGATGCGTCAAGTCTTGGAGAGACGAGCTGGTTTGCGGCTCAGCGGAGATACCCTGAGCCCTTTGCTTCCTAGGCCCTCTCGAACCTCTGGCATATTGCTGGTACGGGAACACGCTCTGCAATTTGTCTAATTGCGAGCGAAGTTCCAGCATCTCCTGGTCGCGTTGCTTCAACAACGCCTCCAGCTCCCTAATCCTCTCGATTAAGGGCTGCATATCGTTAGTCACCGCTGCGTTAGCGACACAATTCTCCGAATCCGAATTCATCGCGGTAGGAGTCCCCATTATTCCGTTTAACTCTTCTCTATACGTTTCGTCTAAGGCACGTCTATCGCCGTTGACCGTGGGCGCCACGGTAAGCGCTCCTCCACCTGTATTCACTACGGCCCTCGGCTCATCGTCACCAGCTGTACGCTGTGACGATCCAAAGCAGAGGGTGTCGAAACAGACGCGCATTCACTCGGCTACCGAGCACTAATCACTAAGGATCGATCACTTGGGTTTTGTTCACGTTAGTTCACTGTCACTGGGTCCAGTATGGATGCGTAGGAACGTGCGACGCGCTCGCGAACAGCCGACGTAGTGATACGCCGACGCTACCGTGCCGTCAGTCCCGCGTGCGGCGACGCCCTGCAAATTATATTTTCTTAAGTAATCAAGTATTAAAGCTAAAAAGTATCAAACAAATCGACTTTTAATATTTATGTCAGGAATAACTTATGATTCATTTGTACTTGATAGATACGGTTTCATAATGAATAAATAGATACACTATCTGTATCAATTTACAGACAACAATATAAAAGAATCTGTGATTTTAAAATATTGCCATTTTTTAAATTCCATATGATTAATTTATTTCAGAATTTTAAATTTAAATGATATAAACAGAAAATGCCTGTCGATCAATGCATGCTGCTAACCTGCAGAAAGACCGCATTTGGTATTTCCAAAGGTTTATTTTAAAAGTCAATCCATTTATATATTAACATATTACACAACATTAATCACTTATTCGTTTCGGTTAAGTTACTTGTCAGTAGCACTCGATCAATTAATATTCACAATTAATATTCCAATAAAGGCTAAGTGTTGCCGAGTCAAGCTTTCATTACTTGTAACAGTATCCATGAAACAAAAATCTACGAATAAATAAAACTTCATACGAAATCATTGCTTGGTGACGGCTCTATCAGTACTAAAAGATAGATAAAACTATGAATCAATGGATCTAATTTACTTTCCGTGATATCTATGATAGTGATTGGAAACCTTTACGATATTGGTAAACGCCGCTTTTAAAGTACGATGTACTCGTTTTGTATTGTGTACATGAAGTATGTTTGTGATAATTCTGTTTGTTATGTACGAATAATAACTACAGTCTATTATTTTATAAAATAAATTTATTATTCGTAATTTTTATTAAATTCAAATACATTGTATATAGTTATAGTTTTTCAAGTAATTAGAATACGAGTACATTTAAATGTATACTTTTAATAATTAATAAATTAACAATCACATTTAAAATACCCAATTGATAAGTAAATATAATAGATACACGTCAAAATTATAAGAAATCATTAATCAGGCAAATCGGGCTCGGGGTTCTTGAGATAAGATATACATATATGAGATCTGCCTAATTAAAAGATAGTAGGAGTAGTAGCTATGGAGCATAATTAAACTAGTCCCGCGTTTCCCGACCTGTGTCCGCGGACTCCTGGGGGTCCGCGAGTATATGTAGAGAGGTCCGCGGTATCATCTCTGGACCATACATAAATCTCTCATTAAATGCAAAAGGGCCGCAACACGTAAAATCAGCAAACCAGTTTTATTAGAAAAATCTGATCTAAGCACACGATTTAAAAAAATAAAGAAGATGCATCCAATGATGATCTTGCGCTGAAACATTTACTGCTTTTTTCAACCACATTCTTACATGAAAAGGCATTCTCTACTCTTGTTTATAAAAAAATAAAACAAATACAGAAACAGTTTACAAGTCTGATTTGAGATTACAGCTTAGTAGCAACATCAACCCGAATCCCTGATTTAGTTGCAAAAAAGCATCACGACCCTCAACGTTTTTTTTCATATTTTTCATAATAAACAGATATAATTAGCTTCTGTATTTGTTTTCTTTTTGTATCTGTAATAACTAAAATAAATACCTAATCCGTTTTTTGTTGTTTATTTTATTAAGGGGGTCCGTGAAAACTGTGCTTGATTTCCTAAGGATCCGTGGACTGAAAAACGCTGGACTGGTCCTATACGCCCATACCTGTTTGTATCTTATAACAACTATATTCTGCTTTGGAGAAGTAATGTAAAGACACCTTAATGGTCAATTACGGGTAAAAGTAGACACAACACAAGAGAAGTACCCGTGCGTTAGATTCCAGAGATTTCTTAGGTCGGTAGGTCAATCCCCTTAGTAACGTCAGTAGTGAATTAAAACCTCACATAAATCAGTCTATCCCACTAAAAAATCGGGTGTCATATGTTCCCCCGAAACCAAAATAGGGTTAAATATGTGGTACATAAAAAAACCCGACTGCTTTCATTTTTTTTTTTTTGTTGAAATTGATGTGTTTCAATTACATGACATGAGTTTTCGCCAAAATATTCAAGTAAAAGTATTATCATACGTATATTTTTAGAATGATTCATTTACTAGCATTCATTTCAGTCACCCCTCCTTTTGTCCCCTATATGCAGGCGCCATTTTAATAACTACATAGCCTATGCCACTTTGCAAACTGAAACGATTCTAATGATATGTCATACATCACAATCTGCTAAGCCGTTTAGGCTGTAGCGCGTGCCAAGGAAATAGAGATACATACATACTTACATAAAAACATACATACGCTCAAGAAAAAGGTTAATGTCCTTATGACACAGACGGATATAATCCTAAAATTACAAGTTCTTCTTTAAATTGTCCACAAGTATCCATCGGCAGAAGAGACCATTTACCATCCGGCAGACAGCATGTTCGGCCATTTACCTGTCTTTATTGATAAAGGACTCTATTCTGTTACTCCGTCTATGTACATATATTTATCCACGATGGTCACCTGATTGATATACGACGGTAGTAACATGACGAGTCTATCTAATCAACGCGGTTTGACATAACATGGAAAAGATAAAAATCTATTGGAAATTCAAATTGAGGCAGATCTTTTAAACAGATATACTTAAAATAGAATATTTCCATGTGTAATGGAATTCGTGATGTTTTAGAGTGGGATATATAAAAATAATAAAATGTGACAGCCTCAATATAATGAACGATTACTTTTTGCTATTAACTTTAAGTACCAGGTGGTAAAAAAGATTACCAGGTGGTAGAACCAGTGTAGTTCGACCAAGGAGGTACCACCGCC
>DWTU01001362.1:0-13427 GCA_018251515.1 Cecropterus confusis | reverse complement strand
GAATTTATAATTATTGCTGTTTGCTATTATTAAATAGCTAAAATACTTACATGAATAGATACGTGATGTCTATTCATAAATCCGGCACACTTTCAAATGAGGCGACCATGTTATTCCTCGGGAGTAGCAATGCATCTGTGATTGACTTCAGATTGAGCCCTTGTTGAAATATAAAGTTTATTACAGATGTCCATGGCCGGCAGTAAACACTTATTATCATGGACGTTTGCTTCCTCAATCTTATAAATACTATATAATATGTAAGAAGAAGCTGGATAGAATGACAGACTCAAAATATAATTTTCATAAATTCCTTGTAAATATATCTAAAATATAATTATAAATAATAAAGCTATGGCACGTGTTACATATTTTTCTGTATGTGATGATAAACTGAACTAACGGGCTTTATAAATAGCATAATAAAATAAGAATAAGAATCCTAATAATACAGGTATTTCAACGAGCTATTATAGGCAAAACTAGTATAATAAATAACGCATCCACAGTGGTAGCATGTTTACTCGATGCATGGTTACCACCTAGCAACAGTCCAAATGACGTGCAGGCGAGACAAGCGAGCTTTGGTGTGACTTTTTAATGGAAGTAGTCTTGCTCGCTCCTATTGAAGTAAATGCAGTCGCTGAGCTTACATTTTATCGTGTCATCGATACAAAAAATATAAATATCTGTAGGTACTGTCGTCTTTAATATAAGAATGTTATTAAAATATGTTATTAGAAATGTTATAAATTTATATCTGTGCACCGGTCGCTAGCCAAAGCGAGATATCTGGAGGATTAAAATGTTTTGTAAAGATAAAAACGTAATATAATTTTAAAACTCGTTTGTTAACTGTAGTTGAGTTATGCATACTTAATAATTTAATTAATTTTATTTTGATTAATATATCAGTAATTCCTTAGTAGTGGTTGTTTTATTGTTATAAACTGGATAATCGATCACGGAATTGGAAAAAGTGTTTTATTGTTTGGGTCAATAAACAAAATTGTCTTGCTTAAATCAAGATCATTGGTATAATTAATTTAAATAACATTTATAGACTTAATAATGATTAGGCTAACGTATATCTGGGTTATAAATGTATAATGCCTACAAGTAATTTTAATTAATAAGCCGTACACGTACGTAACAATAATTATTAAATGCTTAATTTGAGGTGACGGACTTTTGATACTAGTGGGTTTTAGTCGTCTGGTGAGCAATCTTAGACCTTTTCCAGGGTTTTGCGAACTGCAGATGTATAATATCGCATGTAGGTGACATTCCTCGTGCAAAGGAGAAACTAGTTGGACGGCATTCAGGGCCCGCCCTTAGCCGCCGCCGAGGCCGGTACCGTTGTTGCCAGCGGAGCCTGACTCACCGAGGGCTGCCAGGACTTGTCTAGTAGGCCACCTGATCTTCCTTATCGTACAAGTCGTGTAGCCGATGCCTTACCCACATGGGGAACGTGTTAGCACTTTTACCTTAGAGTTATGTATGTTTATCGGTCACCACGATAAAGTCCGAATTCAAATAGATGCCTGGATTTTTCGAAAATATGTGACTTGTTAGAATGAAATTTATACTCATTTGGCTTTATTGTACAAAAGAATAATAATAATACGTACATAGTTAAAAATTATTTTCTCTAAGGTGCAAAAAAGTCTGT
Organism: Cecropterus confusis; assembly: GCA_018251515.1. Taxonomy (NCBI): domain Eukaryota; kingdom Metazoa; phylum Arthropoda; class Insecta; order Lepidoptera; family Hesperiidae; genus Cecropterus; species Cecropterus confusis. The sequence goes on along the minus strand of DWTU01001362.1, from coordinate 11,755 downwards.
CAATCTATACTTGGAACTTAACATCAAATGGATTTTATGTCAATTGATACTATTATTTATTTAAACTTTATTATACCTTAAAATGTGGTACAAGCGGACTTAATGCTTAAAACATTCTCTACCAGTCAACCATCGAGCTAAGCAGAAAACATGCACGGCGGTTTTTATTTATATTAATAGAAATAAAAGATAGTATGCCATTAAGAAAATAAATGTAAAATATATTATATGTATCTATTAGGAATGAAAAGAAAAATAGAACACATTTATTTACATATAAATACAGAATAAATACCGATATTAAATTATACATACATACATACACACATTGTCACATAGTTTATATTGTTGTAAATTTTCTAAAAATAGGATAATACATAAAATGATATGCCTACTGTCTACTTATGATTACTACTTATGATTGTTCGTGGGTATTTAATATTTGTATAATGATTCCAGCTTGAGATCTACTTATCTCCACGAGCCGGAATTACTGGATTTACGAGATGTATCTAGTACATGCCAGGCCTCCTCTAGTTGCAGAAAGACGCGTGTATCCAGCAGAAAGATGCTTCTCTAATCATTCGATCAGGGTTGTAATCAAAACAATAATGAACATATTTACCCAAACATTGTTTGAGTTGAATAAGAGGCCTAGAGTTTTATTTTGAGGAGACCCGTGCCCAATGGAACAGTAAAGGACTAACGGCGAATATTATGAGCATTTTTCAAATTTTAAATAACTGGCAGCCCTGATCTCCACAATTCATCTAACACCGCTGTATGAGAGCGGCGGGCACGATCTGTCCTATTGGAGCGCAGACGTTGCCGTGCGGCCTTTAAACATTCAATTTATTGGACATGTTCGTACTCTATCGACGAACGCTTGGCTTTTACACAACCTCCACTGATATAAAATTCAAATATCAGTAAAATAAGGCCGGAAAATAAGTGATTAATCCCATTTCCCTGTTCTTTACGACTAGTATGTACGTAGCACGCACGTTAGACTTACCATTTAACTTTAACGGTAGATATCTATTTAGTTCGAAAGATGTTTCATAAATATAACAGTTATTTATGATCCGAAAAATATTTTTTATAATTTGTACTTGGGGCTTACTTTTCATCTGAGTTACAATATTTTATTAATTCCGTATGTTAGTTTGGACTAATGTTGCTTTCTAACGGTGAAAGGATTAACATAGAACTTGTAACAATAGGAAGATGTTTGATAAATTGTGAAATAAATGAAAAGTCGTCCTATCTGCTCAGCTCTATTGAAGTAAACTTTATACGGTGATAAAATAATTTCATATAGGCCGACGGGCCTCAGTTAATTTGATTGTATAGCATTTCTGTAATAAAACACCATTTCTACTAATTATGATGCGGTACAATTATGGCTACTCTAAAACTATACCAGATTAAACTCATATAATTACGTTAAGGTAGGTACTCTCTTTCTACTAATATATGATTTTAATGTTGTTGAATCAAGCTTACAATGTTAGCTTGACACTTTAGTTCAATACGCCAGGAGACATTAACCTTTGTGACAGATTTTCAGTTTTTACATCGAATCCTTAAATACATGGTAATCAAAATTACATTTTCTATAGTGCATTTGAATAAAAAAAATGTTTGAATTTCAGGCGATTTAAAGTTTAAAGGACAGACTTTATCATACTGAAAATCTACTTCAATAATTTGGTTTCTTGACACGTACTCGTGCTTAGAATAGCAATTTGAAACTACAAACAGACGTATGAGTTTTATTCGCTCGTAGATATCTATTTAGTGGCAATATCTAAAGGAATGAACGACCGGCCTTGAGGAATGCCGTCTCCGTTCATTGTAAGCAGATTCGCAGCGCTAGCAACGAGGTTGCGAGATACCATCCTATCTAAAGTTTCATCTCAGCTAACGTGCCACACCGACTTTAATTGGATCGTATTGGATATGGCGAGTCGGATCTGGCTTTAAAACTGTATCCATTTCAAATCCAATTTTAGTCTCAAAAACTTATAAAATCGGTTGTGATGATCGTAATCAATTAATGAAACTTTTTGCTTAGGATTTAGTACACGATCGAGACTTGGCAATTCGTAGATTTTTAAGGAAAAATATGTATTTGTGCATGAATTTTGATATTTATAATTTTGATTCCATCATTTTTAAATTCGAGATTCTATAAAAGGATGATATAATCAAAAGATATTGATTGATGGTAGGATGGATTCGAAAATCTGCACTCTCCTATACTTCTTTATAATATTTTCTCTGTTTATTAAATGATTTAAAGAAAGAGTTTCAAATAATTAGAATTAGAAGAAACAATATTATATTAAAGAACATGTTTGGTTGTAGGTATAACTTGTAAATATGTACTGTTATTATTTAACATGTTCATTTTCTTGTTGTAATTTAGCAGTGAGTCCGTTATTTTATCAAAAAACGAGTTCCCAAAGTTTTTTATCAGAAATTTAACTCTCAAAATATATCAATATCGGCAACTGGGTGACGAAACTGTGGCGGTGACGAACAAAAACTTAAAACATGTAGCTAACTAGCGCCCGAAGATTTGGTTGTAATGCGCCGTAAAAGACATCAACGGGCTTTCAAAGCCCTCCTTTGTGTTCACGGACCGCCGGCGATTAGATTTTTTATCAAATAATTTTACATCAAAGATGAAAATATGAATTTCTATCACACCGGAGGTCCGGTTTCGAAACAAAAACTTAATCATTTTAGAAATGGTACCTTGATTGATCTCGTCGTTGTCAATACATTAATTTCTCAATGCTGGCCATTGGCCACTTATTCCTCTAATAATTAGAGGTTAAGGTTATAGTCCTACCTATATACCTCACTGACCAAGTGCGGATTGGTAGTCTTCACATACATAGAAAATTTTTAATATTTTATAACTCAGGCGTGAAGGATTTCTCGCGATGTTCTCCTTTACCGTTTCAGTGATAAATAATATCTAATAAGCACGTTTTTTTTTTAATATACAATCAGATATTTGGGGTTCAAACGTCAGCGTTTTCTATAGAAAGGCCGAGTTTCAAACCATTTCTATCTACTGTATAGCTATATCACTGTAGTGTTGATAGAACAGTAAAGGTGGAACATTGGAAACCAACATGTTTGAGAGTACTCTATAGTGCTCTAAAGGTGAAATCAGGCTCGTACTTAAGAAGCAATTTCTAATTTTGAACTTTTTTAGTTATTTATAGAAAATACATAACACTCAATATGATATGGCGAGTCAAATCAATTTATTGCTTATACTCTCATGATCGCGGTAAGCATCACTATTTGTGCCTTTTCACTGATTCATATTCAAGGTTAATTTACCGCTGTCGGTTCTTAGTTTGTAGATGTTTTACAGGTTTTTACAACAAATTAATTAGATTGTGTAAAAAGGTACGATTTGGAGACAAAATTTTAGTTAGAACCATCACCTAGGTACATTGAGATAGGTCTGACGTTCAGTATACACTGAGGATCTACATATGTCGCCATACTCACAACAGTTACAACAGTAGTGAAACGCTTCTATATTCTTGTTTGAGGGTTGTGTTAAGAGATGCATGTAAGCGACGATAATACAATAAACATTAATCATTAATAACCGAGTAAAGTACGTAATTTTTAAATGCGAACAATGAAGATAAACATGCGAAGAGAATGATGCAATAGGAGTTTGATTCATCCGTTTGTAGTGAGAGCCGTGATTCACCATGCGTGATGTGCTTTGTGCCTTTTCACTGATTCGTATTCAAGGTTAATTTGCCGCTGTCGGTTCTTAGTTAGTTTGTAGATGTTTTATGGGTTTTTACAACAAATTAATTACATTGTGTAAAAGTGGGACGATGGTGGTATTCGACTAGGCGGTACCACCAAAACTATTTGTAGCGTGAAGCAATTCTTGTGCGTCGATGGAAGAATGAAGATGTCGGTTCCTTTAAATAGGCGACCATCTTAGTCTTACGGAGTGTCTACGTACCTGTGATCTTTTTCAGGTAGACAATTTGTTTAATAAAAACTTTAATTAATTGCTAAACATCTATTATATATATATAGCATTATGGGATGGGAATAAGTTAGGATCTACTTCTACAACTGAATAGGTACCTATTTATAGATATGTATTAATATGAGCTTTGTTATTAAATATTGTAAAAAAACTTTTATTTTCGTAAGTAGATTGTAAAGATTTCAGGTATAAAAAGTAGTTATAGCCTATGTAAATTGCAATTTTCGTGTAAATACTTGTATAATTTCTTTCCAAAAATACATTTAATGAATCAAAACAATATATGTGCGATAAATTCTTAAATATAAGCAAAACGTTGGTTTAAGATTAAATTATAACTTGACGAATTATTTCAAAGCCGAGCCGGGCGTCAACGTCCCAGCTACAGACCGTAACGGCTAAGTAGCGTTATTTTTAATTTCAAATAATAATTATTTCGTGCCATGTTCATTACAGTCGCCATAAATATCATAACATCTTTTCATTGCGACTTGATTATAGTCTTAATGCAATACCGTATTTTGCCACAGTTAAACTTTAGTTTTGTAGTTTTCTTAAATGTTTGTAGCAAACGAGCATGTTGTCAGCCTGATGAGAAGTGACCACTGCCTCGCATGGATATTTATTGTCAACTACAGATATGATACGATTGGAGTATAACCTGAAATCGACCACAGATGCGTTGCTATTCAGAAGACTAAGTTAAAGGTGTGTAAGTATTTCTCCCTTACTCCTCCTTCAAACAAGAACTCAACAGCGCTTAACACTGGCATTCGGAGTGGCGATGGTGCCCTGAACTACGAAGAGTTCATTTTTAAGTTAAGGCATCTCTTATGTATAAAATGGCTGCCGGTCATGGACATCTAAAATATATTATCTAAAAGGGTAAGTAAGCATCTTCATACAGAATAGGGGTTCCATCTGAAGTCAATCGTAGATACATTACTATGGAAGACTACTATGATCGCCTCATATGAAAATGAGCCTTCTATTACTTTCGAAACTATAAATCTTATACTTTAAATGGTACTATTTAATTTACCGATCAGCTTTTTCCATATTGAAATGTAATGCCTAACTTATTAACAATTATAATGCATGAGGTCGTCACGAGCGTTTCGCTAGCAACTTATTATGATCGTAATTCACCCATTTTCTCCTCGGCTAACTCAGTTAAGTCAACAACTCTGTATACGGGTTTAATTAACTAAGTCGATCGCGACAAGGCATTGAGATCAAAGTGATCGGCACAGACGGTGAGCCAGACGTGGTGCATGGCAGGGGGGCGTAGAGGGCAGGGTAGGGTTGCCAAACTGTTTTTTTGAAATTTGTGTTTGTCACATGACTTTGTCAAAAGTTTTCTTTTAATGTTTTGCAAGCTACATAATTTTATAGTTTATTTTTGTTTGCCTTTGACAGTTTCGTTTTGTGATAAAATAACAATGTTTTTAGAATTTTTATGATCGTGCATGCGTTTTTTTTTAATTGATTTTGTTGCTTTCAATAATTACCAGTATCTTATGTATGATAAACCCCAGAGAAGTTTAGACTCCTAATTGAAATAAACCACAGGTGCAGAGCTGCCTCTAAGAACGCCTCGGATAAGTATGCCTCATTTAGTCTTGTATGTAATTTTATATAAAACTTTGGTAGTTGCTGAAGCCGATCGTAGTTAAGATCATATTTAGTCAGTCGCCATCCACACCCTTTTACTGAAACTGTGAACTACACTGTGAACTACACTGGTTCTACCTGATGAATACGATACTAGTTCTAATATCTTTCAGATCTTTATATTGCAGTCGGCAACCCTGGTTCAAGGGGCGTCAGACGGTGCGGAGGTGGAGTGGGCGAGGGGCGCGGGCGTTACGTCAGACCACCGCATCCGGGTTCGCGGCCGGCGCACGCGCCGCCGACCGCACGCTCTCAACTTGATGCTGGCAGGTGGACCAATAGATCGGCGAATTACTTATCTATAAATTGGAGACATGTTAAAAGATATGCGCTGTATAAAAAGGTAACACGTGCAAAGTAATACACGTGTAATATAATTCTTTTTTAGAAATAATATACCAAAAGCTATGTGGTATTTACAATATACTGAAATGTCATAAAGGTTGATAACAACTCTACTAACCGCTCCTCATATAATATAAACAATAATTTGCTAAAGAATTTTAGGAGTATTCTGAATTGCATGAAATAGGTAATTCCAGACATTGACACTTTGTTAGACTCCATGACAAATAAACGAAAAAAATTAATTGGTATATATCTATATTGAGAAAAGGTGATCCAATTTAAGCAGCACATCATGCATGTAGCGTTTATCGACGAACAGCAATCTTGTAATGCTAATATTGCGAAAATTATCGGTACACTAATTGACTTTTTATAAATCATTAGGTACCCGCTTACACCAGCAGCCAAAACTTCATAAAACTTTAAGCTGTACAACTGTTTAGCACCAGTGGCGTTATTGCATACTTAATTATATATATAAAACATGTATGTATATTAAGGCAATACATTTTCTGTGGGAAAATCATCCTCTTACTCTAAAGACTCACTTGCTCTCCTACTGCATGTATTGCGACCAAACATTCGACAAATTCAACAAATCTGCATTGATACGAAAACAACGATATATTGTTGCTTTGCATGAATAATCTCACAATTCCAAGTTCATCAATTGTATGTGTGTAATTATATGTTTTGTCCTTATTATATTATTTTAGAATTTAAAACTTGGTGCTCTCACTCCACTGTGGTTACTGGTCTTTTTTTTATCCTAACCTCATTCATTAAAAAAAAATAAAAACAGCATTGGTTAAGTTTTACCTGGCTCTCCTGTAAAATTTGCGTTTTTGTATTCTGTTATTATTCATGCAAAGCAACGGTTATGTTCGTAGCAATACATGGAGAGATTGCTCTAACAACGTATTATACTGCGACCGCCTGAGATGAAAATATGCGCATTAATATATATATATATATATATATAGATATTCTGTTGATTTATTTCATTAATATCTTCAACAAATACGTCAATAAAATGACTATGCTATGTATACACTACCTTATAGTATTATAAGCTTGTAGCAAAAAGTGGTAACTTCTATTATTGGCAAGCCGTAGCAGTTGTGGCAATCGGAAATTGTCTAAATTCTAGGCCGCAGCTCTCTACGTAATAATCTTCTGTCTCGCTCACATGACGCTAAAAGGAAGACTCAAGACTCATGAATACAAAATAATAGGAGACGGTATGCATGTTTTTTCAAGTAATTTTGTTTGAACCATTCATGTTTGTTTACGCTTTGCAGTTATTTTCTCAAATTATAGTGTTATTCTTTTAATGACTTCCGCGGTTTAATTAATTTCTTTAGGTACTTACTGCATCTTATGAATATTTAAAAAATAGTTTTAGTGAGCAGTTTTTGTAGGTGGTAGAATCATTAGTAGTTCGACAACAGGCACCACCGTTTAGGCCCATTCGTATTTCTGACTAGTAACAGCAGTATTTAGCGCTGTTTAGTGCTGGTGACGAATGTGGTTAGAGAGTTACTGTTAGAAGACTTGATCTTAATCTTGGGGCTCTTGGAGCTTGGCGAACGTAAGCTTTCAATGAAATTTATGACGGTCCTTCCAATAAAAAGGAAACTTTCATTTTGATAGTGAGGGGCTTTGCCGTATTTCAATAATTTTTGGCGAGATGTGGCGAGTAGACTTAAGTTCTTGCATTTAAATGAGGGGAGGGTATGAGTATCCCCTAGATCTTCTAGTAACCCTAAGTTCTAAGTTGTAACACCTCACCTTAACGTCGCCCTTCGATCCAGAACTGAAGGTTTTCGGTCATCTAAAGGTATATTGACCTAAAAAAACTACGGTCCTTTCACTATTTGGGAATTTTGTAAATCGGCTGGAAAGTATTAAAGCAATTCGGTGTTATTTTATTCAAAGCTTATATATGTCTCGTATAATAAAACAACTTAATATAACGTGCTAATTTAGGCCTGAAACCGGAACTCTCGGAGAAGGCCACTCAGCAACCAGTTCATTGCAGTTACCTCATTGACAGACTGAGTCATCAAATGACTAGGAACTTAACATTGCAAAACTTAGTTACTACGCAATGCTTTAAAGCAAGGTTTCTCAAACTTATACTCCACGCACTTCTAAAATACTTCTAATAAAATTTACAATGTCGAAAAGCTTTAATAAAAATTGCTACACGGACAGTTGTAAACAAAGTGAGGTATTTTTGTAATAATTTTACATTGTAACTCTCACGCAAAAACTACTGGTCGGACTTTGCTAAGCTTTAGAACATAAATAGTTTATGACCTGGATTAACACATACTCATTATCGTGGTACCTAAACTTGACCGAAGCGGTGTAGCCTCGGGAATAGCCTAGTTAATATAATCTCAAACAATTGCAATATTTGCTATGCATTGATGTGAAGGATGAGTTTGATTCTTGTTGCTAATTCTGTCGATTTTAGGCACAATTTTCACTGATGTTGGGGCGCGAGTTAGCCTCACAATAGCATTGCGTACCTCCAACTGGCTTGCCCCAAGTCGTACGCGTGCCCCTTTGAGAAACACTGGTTTAAAACTTACATTTCAAACTGCCTATCGATTTCGACTTTTCTAGATCCGTATAAAGGTTTACGCAACACATGGGTATTAACCGGCTTAAAGATCAATATATAAAGTGTAGAGAGACAACAACCTATATTAGGTTGTTGTTTTTTAAGTACATTTTAGATTTAATTGATAGTCCAGTAGTATGACAGTATTTCACATTGAGGGTTTCGGTTTGATATCCATACCTTAATGGTTCTTCAATGCCTTAATGGTAAAGGAAATTTTTATGAAACCATGACTAAGAAATTTATATAATATTTTTGGTGGTGCATGCAGGTACCAGGCCGACAACTAGTCCAGCGTTTTTTTAATAATTCACAACTTCTCAACTATATTGTTTATATCGATTCGCTTGCGATCTTGCATATCACGGGACGAGTATAAGCCAAATCCTGATATTCCTGATAAACAACTTGTGAACAATGAAGAACATAGTCCGTGTTACGTCGCACAGGGAGCATCACTCCATATTCCTTTTTATCTTTTAATATTATATTTTTTATACTTTTATCTATGCCTTATCTCCATATAATTTTTCAAGCGTTGTGTACTTAGGCCTTAACTCTTTCTATTCTGAGTATAGTCCAGCGTTGCAGCTAAGTTAGTTCACATTTTTTGCGCTATCACAATGTTACCTTACCATTAATACATGATACGATGTATCTTCTTGTGCCTTATTTTAGCAAAATAATATTGATGTGAATACAAATTACAAAAGGTACATAGTTTACATTTGTTAGATAATCGGCAAAACGAACCCACTAAAAGTTGCGTCCCTGCAGCCGCCGCTGTGGCCCAGTCGTTGCCTACGATGCTGGAAATCAGCACTCAACAGTATCTTGCTTTAATGTAATCAGTATAATTTATAGTTTATTTTTACAAATCTATAACTATAATGTTATATAGTCAATCAATTGCTATTAAGTATTTTAAATTCCAGATGTTTAAATTTATTTCTTTTTGCAATTACATTTAAAAAAGGGTTGATGATAATACATAACTTTATGGTTGAAATTTTATGATTATAGTTTTTCTTCAATGTAATTATTTTAGTTTAATCTTACAAATCTTTAAAAATTATTTATGTAAAGTCAACTTATTGCTATTATTTTAATCTCTAGATGTTTAAATTGCCTTTATCTCCACATTTTTCTAAATTAAATTGATAAAATAAGCATCTTGACGCAGAGATGACGAGCATAATTGACGATCGCGTCAGAGGGGTAGGTAATGTCAGAGCGTATGTACATATGTCTATTATTTTTAGGCATCATTTTTTGTATTTATAATAACTTATAATAGCTTTTTAAATGTCATTTAATAAAGGAATTTTTAAATGGAATTTGAGAAGGATAATCAACTATGAACACCTAATTATCTAGCTACATAGGTAAATGTAGTTAATGCAAGATATTGCGGCTTATCGTTTATTCCAAAGCATCTTGAGTTTAATTGGCATATGAAAGCAGTTCGTGCTACCTAGCTGTTTATTTTATCACCAACTCATCGTGTGAATATCGGTATCGAGATATAACGTCTTGTATGTACCGTATCAAGTATGTTTGATTCATATTTTAACGGTTTTTAGAGCCTTTCTAGACCAGTTGGTGATTGATAGCTGGCATTAAAATTTTGTTAGAAAGTATTTAGCATACATTTATTTAAGAAAATATGCTAGTTTTTATTAACACTCTTGATCAGCTCCTTGGTCATAAATTGCTCAAGGCGGTTTTGGCGAGGCACGTAATTAATTGGCAAACAGTTCGACGTTTGACCGTTATTATGTAGTTTTAAAGACTCCTAATATAAAGCTCAGTTACCTCACGAAACGCTGTGTTAACTGTTTTCATTCATAAACGTTTTATTCATTACTTGGTACGCTCCAAATATTTTCTATTTTTTTATTTATTTTATTATACAGTCACGTACTGACAGTAGACTTTTGATTATCGCAGAAAAGCAGAAAAAACACCTAAGATGGAACAATGTAGGTTACAAGACAAGTAAAGGCGGAATTATCGTTCACTTTGAAAATGAGGAAAAAATCTAGCATCGCGATAGTGTTACAGATAGTTTGCAACATTCCGTGTTTTATGTACGCCGGTCGGAATCTTCTAAACTGGCTTCGGTCCAAGAACAGTGCATTTTTTGCGCTAGCAAGCGAACCGGTTACCGAAAGTTGCGCGGGCGCATAACGGCATGGTCGGCGAGAGGCGCGGGATCGGTCCGTGGGAAGAGCGAGTTCCGGCTGTGCCACTTGCGACACGCCTTTCACCGAGCAAGGTCGCTGCGCGGCCGCGCCACTTTCTTTTAAATAACCGCATGGCCGCCGACGGAATGCGACACCCGAATTTATTGTGGTGACGTCATCCGAGGTGAATCACCGTTTAGCTTCTCTCCTGCCACGAATTGATATCGCTACAACAGGATCTTAAAGTTGGACAATTGCAAAACAACAACACAATGTGTTGCATGTATTGTAAGAGTGATTGACTTCGCTCTCATAGGATGTTTCTTAAGCGTGTGATTCATATCGACGAATATTTCAGAATAGTAAGAACTACTAAATAACTAATACTAATTAATACTAACCTTAAATAATTTTATTGAATACAAATATAAGACACAGGTAGGTATATTTCGTTATATATAGTATATATAGTAACTTAAGGGCTGGGATATAACCACACTCTTCCCATGCATATCGATTAGTCCGGGGTCTAGGCAGAACTATCACGACCATACCGGGTTATCCACCGCGTACAGTTATTTGTTATAACTACTGCAACCGTAGATGTAAATGCCTCAGGACATACACGAGGGCCTGCCACTATGGATCGGCGTGTCAGAGTGCGACCTTGAGACCGACCTTGGATAGGTTTTTTTTCAGATGATACTCTTAATTTAGAGGTTTGGCGCATCTTCACGATTGACCACTTTGTCGGCCGCCCGCTCCTTTGTGAAATTGAAGGCTTATTCCACTTTTCCCCGTTGGATGATCCCCATTGATAAATTGAATGAGAGGCGTCGTCCGACCGTCTAAAGGACTAAATCTGCTGGT
>DWTU01001361.1:0-13429 GCA_018251515.1 Cecropterus confusis | reverse complement strand
GGTCTGGGTGTTTGTTATTCGTCCTTGTGTGTTCATGGCACCCACGACACAGGACAAAATCCTACTGAGGGGCTATGAGTGTAAAAAGCGTTTAGCGGTTATGCGTTTATGAATATATTATTTAGTAAATAAAAACAATGTTTTATAAAATAATCTTATATGGCATAGTCCTCTTAACTCTGCATTCGTAGTATCAATATAGCTAGCGATGAAATAAATATTTATCTCCCATATTATGGCCGCGTAACATAGAGGCTTTATGCGTGTTCATTTATTTCGTAATATCATATTTTTTCTGTTTGTATTACCCTTTTCTATTAAGGGGGTATACTAATATGGGGGTCTACCATGTATACTAAAGCCTAATGTATACTAAATAGGCTAAATTACGTCTCTTACCACCAATTAGCACCAGCGGTGTGGTGATGAAATATCCAATCCAGTCTTAGGCAAAAACCCCAGCGGTGGGATTGACAAAAACCGTGAGGCATTTCAGCTAGTTTAAATACTGACCAAATATATAATACTACAGTTTTACAGCTTGTACATTGTATTGAAAGAACACGTCTAAGATAAACTTCCCCGTAAACCAGGACTGCATAGTAATTATTATTGTTAGAGGTAGATGGACTAACAGTCGAAGATGCGAACACAGTGTGAGCACCACGATAATTTCGTCGATAAACTCTTTATTCTTGTGTGTAATATTTTATGGCCGCGAATTTTATCTCGGTTCCCCAACGCGTGAACACAAAACCTATTTTCAGTTCCATTGTATGAATCCCGCTAGTTTCAACTTTATGTGAAAGGAATACGTAATGGGTTAAAAAATACAACGTACGGCGTCGTTGGTGTTTGCAGTCGCAAATTGCGAATATTACAGGCAAACATAGGGTAGCATTGCGCATTGGCGCGCAATGTTCTGTATGAACTTACATTTTATGGCGATGGCTGGCGTTCTGTGTACCTAAGCGCTTTCTCAGTCCGAAAATTTTCGCTGGTAAATCATTTTATCAATAATGTAACGTTCATAATGGCTGTTAAGTTTAGGCAGTGCCCTTAGTACGAGTTTATTACGTTTTCTCAAAACAATAATTGTTTGCGTTTTCGCAACGTTTTTGCTTATCATTGCAAAGCTATTGGAATGGAAGATATTGAAAACGTGAACATGTAATATGATCGAAGACGTTAACAATAATGATTTTGAGGCAATGTACAAAACTTTAATAAATTTAAAGCTAAAATATCAACCTAACACCGTGATAACCAATACAAGGAATTAATAAGATTCTATCGCGGATATAAACTAAACATGATTTTTCACTGTTTGTATTACCTCACATTACTTTTTATGTACTTGATGTAATTATTTAGTAATAACTCAGTAATACCTCAGTAATAACTCAATTTCAGTGAAACATGTTCAACTAGTCTCATTCTTGTGGATTTTTACCTCATTATATTCCATGTTTATCTACAGCTATTCCGAATCTCGTAAATTTTTTGTATCATCATTATCTTGCTATCGAATATGCATAACCCAAGTTAATATACACCAACCATTATATTTGATCCACCCCAATAGATGGTACACAGCCTGTCGCTCCTATCGCACGCGTGAATACTAACAGCCTAATTTAGATTTTTCAACAAAGCCAACGACTATCCGAGTTCCGCTGATCGATCCGGTATACCCGGCCCCTCAGTTCCGGTCGCAGTCCGGACCCGTTTTTAAAATCCCTGACTTAAAACTGTCCAATGTAACTGTACACCTATTCCGCATCGTGTCGTATGAGGGTCGGGTAAGAAAATCGCAAAGTTGCAGATCTTACTACGCTGGTTGTGTTATCTCTAGCAGGTAGAAGAAGGCTAATTGTGTATTCTTTCCTCGCTTCCAGCATTCTTAATCCGCCCTCGCTCCACCCTCTTCCTCCCTAGTCGCCCCAACTAGGCGGAAAGTTTTAAATGTAAATTTCAGCGACTGATGTGTACGACACCGATTAAATGTAACTTTATGACGTGCCTTAGTGGTGAAATTAAAAAATCTACATTGGAATCTCCTGCAGATTGCTCAAGAAATTTTATTTAAGAATAATTTATGTAAAACTTAACAATGCCTCCATATTGGCTAGTAGTTCCTTTGTTTTGAAAATAATCTTATTTATTTGAATACTGTATCAGGTTTTTCAATAGGAATGCACAGAAGCAAGCGCCCTTTCCCCAACCCTCTGTAATATACAAAAGTAAACTTTAAAGCAATTCTTGCGCGCGAGAGATAACAATAGCTAATTTGTTGTAAACAGAATTAACACGCAAATTACATCTGTTTACTCGCTTACATATTTATATCTACTTATATTATACTTTGTAGGATCCAATCTTGTATGCATAAAAGTTATAACGAAGCAAACCCGAACATAATGCAGTAGGACTCAATAACGGAGGCCACGGCAGTGAGAAGAAAATTGCTGAGGAAAAATTTGCATTTTTATTGAAATTTCCACTCTTGGTCGCGGATAAAACTATGGCTCTAAATACGTACCTTAAGCTTTGTATAAGCGTATTTGCGGTGTGTGTGTTAGCGGTGGCATGGTGAGGTTGTGTGGGAGTGTAGGACATATCGTAGTGATGGAAATAAGTAAGCTTTTTCTACGTCATCTTAATTCTTGGTGTGACTGTTCTACACCTACACACATACTTTTTGTTTTAAGTGTCAAGTTATTATACTCAGTAGGAACTTTCAGTAGTAGTAGTGTATTAGGCACGACCTGTAATCGTTATGCACCTAAATAAACACAATTATCACATAATAAAAAATAAAATTGGAATGTTGTATAACAGTGTAAACAATATTCACTAAACAGGTATCGTAGTCTAATGCATTGTTTAAATTACGTACTTTTAAAAATAGTGACTGAATCGTTTGTAATAACTAAATTTTTTATACCTACAGTTATTACGAATGCAATAACACAAAACATTAAACAGTTTACTCTGAGATGACTTAAATTTTAAGGATATGTAAGTATTTGCAAGGAAAATAACCTCTTCTCAAAGCCCTTCATAACGTTACAAGTAAATTATATCAGTTTTTTTTCTTTTTTTCGTCCAAAATGAATTCCTCAATTACGTAGCCGCAGTTATTTGGAACAAGATGATGAAAGTAGGTTAACTTAGTACAATATATTTATCGGATTTATCGACAAAACCCCTCCCTATGCCACTAACACGGTTGGCAGACGATCGCTATACAAATGTGGACCTATACAGTAGTTGACTTTAGGGAAGGGATCATAATAGGAAATTTTCTCCGGCGAATATGCGCGCAGTATCCGATACCCTTTTCACTTGTATTGTTTTTATTTTCCAAACTTAATGAAAGAACTTGTCTCGCCTGGTTCGCAATTTCGATGTTTCTCGTATGTATTTCATTGAATTACGAAATACTACATATATTTCTCAGTTATATCTATGCAATTGAATAGTTTTTATTTGTAAAGATTCCTATTAAAACTCTATAATTAATGTTAACAAATTTTATCATTACTTATTTATTTCTATATCACCGAAGTATATAACAGTCATTTTAGTGTTTCAATACATTTTCAACACAAAATTATTGCAAACAACTACAGATATTCCGCTATATCCAATGTTAGCCCATTGATTATATCAGTTTCCTATCAATTTACTGCAGAAGTTATGATCGTGTTTTTCTTTCTCGTTGTGGCTGTTTTCAGTAGAACTTCTCAGCTACCCTTGAAACAATTCTGAGTGTAGTTATTATTGACAAATAGCTAAAGTTTCAATCGTAAATAAGTATAATATTTCCATCATAAAGTTACTGTATTTATCGATACTACCTATCAGAGATAAATTTTATACACGTTATTAATTTGTTCATAAATAATGTATACTTTATTTCATATACACGATAATTGATAAGTAAGGTGTTTTAATTTGTACCTACATACATTTACGTAGGACCTCCATATATGTTATCCATATGTATTTTTGTTTTTTTTTTAGCATTTTGTTTCCACTTAGTTCTCCAACTCGATCCTATAGTAAAGATTATATATACCTAAACTGTATTTGTTCCTTGACATTTCGATAAACCCAAGAGCCTACCCAACTTAATGTTAAAGAAACTGGGACACGGCAACTCCGGTTTTTTGTTCATCAGCTGTAAATGTCTCCGCAAATTGACCATAAATTTCTGCTCTATTAAAATTTATTGTCCCCGAAAACGTTTATTGTTACATTACGTAACTCGGTAACCCTTTTACCGTCATAAAACAATGCAGTCGCTACGGAACATGCAAAAAAACTGTTTGTAGTCATATAATGCCTGGGTTGTAGACCCATATTTGCGTGACAAGACCGAAGAGATTTTATGACATAGGGGGCAGTGTTTTACGACCTCTTATCGAATCCAAAATTTTCTGTAACGCAAACAATCTATTTCACGTTTCTAAAAAGCCAACGATGTTAATTAAACAAAAACTAGTAATTACGGAAGTGATCATTTTTTAAGGATATTTTCATTCTGACAATATCGAATTTAATTAAATATTTATCGTTTCTTAGACATTATGGTACGCATATTAAACTGACTGATACTAAAAAAACGGCAAACTTTTATAATTTATCAACTGTTAGGTACTGCCTTAAACCACATCGTAGGTACTTTAACTAAAGTACGTAATATAAATATGAAAACTATGGCACCGTTTGTTCTCGTATCATCCTAGCAGTAAACTCATTAAATCGTTGGACATTTGGCACATACCTTTCTTTTTATTCATGATAAAGCAAATACCGCTTTGAGAAGATAAAGAGGAGAAATCGACCACAACTATATAAAGGTTTGCGGCGATAAAAATACCATGTTTATTTGCACGTCCTACATCAGATCGGATGCGATGGGAAACAGTCTTAAACCTCCAAAGAATTTAGCGCAAAAACAAATCTCTTGCCAAAAGATATAGGACCCAAAGTTGAGTATAACACTTCATCGTTGGGTGACGTTTTTAATCAACACCATGTTGAACTTACATTCCCTCGTATCAGTAAATTCAGATCCCTACTCGAGCATTTTTCCCCCTAAAAATGTGATTTTAAAAGTTTGCCACAGGAACAGGTGTGTACGTTAATTTAGAGCTAGTTATTAGTGGATTCCATTATTAAAGGTTATATAATATTGTCTAAAATTTTACGACATACATACTTATTTATTTACTATGCGTCTAAGTTGGTACCTACTTCTTATAATACTTACTACCTATCTACCTATTATCGTTCCAGTACACTCATATCTCTTTATAGAAAGAAAAGATGTATCTAAATGTCTCTACCAGTACCTCAATTGAATGCTCGTACTATAGTGTACCTACCTAATATATTTATTTATATAGGTAAGTAGGAATCTCTACATCTCCGCCATTAAAAATGCAAAAGGCGAATTATTTTACATATTATTACGATACTTGTATGTAGTAAAATATTATTCTTCACTTAAAGTATTATATTTAGTTACAGCGTTTAAAAGTCATATTTTGTTTGCTCCACCCTCCTTTTCCTGACACAGAGAGGTCTCGTGAAAAATTCATAACGTTAGGCAAAGTAGCAAAGATTGCATTAATTCAGACATTGTTATAAATTGTAAGGTGACGCAACCTTCTGGGCTAAAATAAGCTTTTTCTTGTTTTACCTACAATGTATTATTTGTGAAAAAACGTTTACAGGTTAGTAAAATAGATTCTATTTTTTTTTAATATCGCGATCAATCTGAGAATTGTAAATAGAATACAAGAATGAAATAAACGTACAATCACTAACAATATTAGATTTAAAATGAGTTCTTAAAGTCATCATATCATAAATATTGATCCTGTTCAAAGCTGATATCTTTTGTTTATGTGTAATGAATTACCCCTCTCATTTCTGTAGCACTGCTCAACTGTTTATTTTAAACAAAGTGCTTCTTGTACCTAACCGTATGACACGCTCCGACATTAGAATTTATATTGATTCTTCTTCGCCTTTCATAAAAATGTGCAACACAGCTCCATAAAATAATCCATATTACTAGGCACACAAATGCGTTTCGATAGGCAAACCGAGTCGCAACATTGATTCCTTTCTCTTTCAATACACTTCGCATGCGATAAAAGAGGACGGCTGGAAAAGTCTAGCGAAGAATTCCTTGTCAAATATTTCAGACGCAGAACGACAAAAGTCAAGAAGCTTGAAATTTTCTATTAATTAGTATTGTTATTGCTTTTCATGAAATGTAATTTTATGAAGACAAAGCGACGTGTTCTTTGTGTGAAACGAGTAGGTGATAATTTATTCGGTGCAGGTTATGTAATGAAAGCGATAATAAAAATAAAATTTCGCAATGAAACAAAGTACCTACTTTTCTCAAAACGCACACTTACTCGCCGATTTACTTATCCTTATTACGTTAGTTTCAGGATAGGTGGATAATATAAGCTCATTTATTTTTATCGTTCGAATGAAAGCAATTCGAAGTCCCATAACGGATCATTGGGCTCGATGCGAAATGTATGCTAATGATACACATAATTGGTGAAACTTCCTCTTACAAAAACATTTGATCATATAGATAGACGTTAAGCGTAGTTATCAGTGGAGCTCATAACAAATTCCAATAAAGAACGCCATGAAAAATTCAATAGGTCGTCCGCCAGGGAGTGACGAGGACGAAAGTGAAAAAAAAACGAAAACAATAACGTATATTTAATTCTAAATCAGTATTCAGAGTGCGATGAGTTTGACATCCACTTTGATATATAGACTCAGGCTGAATGACGTTTGAAGCTACCATCTTAGTCTTCACGAGGGGTAAAGGAACGATGATCGGCTTCTGGTAGAACCCTTGCTCTGTATAACCTTGTCAGTGACCGCTTACCGCCATGTGAACTGCAAGCCCATACGAGTATACTGGTTCAATACTATAAAATATCATTCCGAATGTAACAGACCATATACCAACGAACCTCCTAATTAATAATATTACGCAAGAAAATTCACATCAGACTGAGATAAGTACATTTATGCGGTCAAGTTATTTCTGTTCCAAGTACTTACTGCATTCCACTTATGAGCATTCGAATCTCCAATAAATTAATTTCAATTCGCAGTTCCTTTGATGCTATGAATCGCGATAATACAGTCCAATTTAAATAAAATCCTGCTAATAAACATGACAGCTACTGGCAGTAGGTATAAAAAATAAAATAATGCTGATATCGAGCAGTAGTATCTATAAAATTGGTGTGTAGTTCTCAATTATGCTTATTAAACATCTCGTTCCTCAAGCCTATGCTACAAATACTCTATTTATTCAGGGCAGCTACTTGCTGTATTTCGGTCAAATATCTACATTTTAAAGAGGTAAGTAGGTAGGTATGGTTACCGATTTTACATTATTGCAAACTTACTCAATATTACTACTCTTTAGGCACCGCGTGAATTTGCTTTCAAAGTAGTGCAGTACAGGTGCGTTCTCCAAATTTATTTCCATAAACACTTTATAATGAACCATTTCATAACCGTAAAATTGCAATATATTGGAGTTAATTAAATTTCATGTCCTCTTAATGACACATTATTTAATTAGCACTACCTAACTTTACAACCATGAACCATTTCATAACCGTAAAATTGGAATATATTGGAGTTTATTAAATTTCATCTCCTCTTAATGACACATTATTTAATTAGCACTACCTAACTTTACAACTAAGAATGAAAAACATAAAACTATAGGTAATCGCAAAAACAATTCTATAAATGGACCAGTCTGAAAGTAATATCCATAAGAAGATTCTCACGAATAATTTGTTCCGAACAGCGTTCGTTTAAAGTTTTCGTAAGCAGTGCACATATTACATTTAAAAGTCAATGCAGGAGTCACAGAATTACGAGTGAAGCATTTTACCACATTTTTCGTGATCTCAGACGATAGAGTTTATACGCTTTTCTCATACATAAATTATTATCTCATACATAAAACCCCGTTTTTTAAATTCAGTAATCGAAAAAATACTATATGTTTTGTACTATATTTTAATAGAAAGGTATACTTAGTTTGCTACTAATAGAAAGTAGGTAATGTCCTTCAACTGTAGATAGATTAATCCAAATCAACCAATTAATTGTGAATAGTTCATAGACCATGAAATACCATTCGATGTACACACGCATAAAGCAAATGAAAATAACATCAAATCGTAAAAAAGAGCACCTACCTAGAATTTCAATTAAAAAAATAATTAAGATATTTAAAAAAAACGTGAGTTTTTGTATAAACAAATGGCTTAGAAGAGACTGTTCTAGATTAGATTCTATAAAAGATCATGTTTTAAATATATCAAATCAGAAACAGGTATAATAACACAAAATATAATATACGTTTGCCTGATTATTTATACGATATAATGTAGAAAAATACTAAGCCAATTAGGATATGACTTTTCCTCCACATATAGGACTATATAATGAGCCACATAAGTTCCTTTTATTGTAGAATAGGTATATGTGTATGTACGTTTGTGCGTCGCATGCAAGAAAAGTCGCATGAAGATGCTTGTATTAAATCGTTAAATGGTTGGCACATACCTTTGGGTAGCCAAGTAGTCCCTATCCACGTCGAAAATTCTGCTCATGACGATACAATGTTGGTAAATTCGTTTTACTTGCACATTTGGATGCTAACTCTAAACGATAACTGCTAGATAAGCATCGCTTATTTAGCTAATCGAGAGTTAGCAGTTGTACAGATGCTTGAAATTAGACTCTAGATGCGAAATAGAGATTATTTAGACGCCTGTTCAAATTTGTTTACTAATTAACGAAATTTAACGAATTGAAATAAATTTTCTTTAAAATTTTGCTAATTAGATAAGTATTTGATACTATTACAAACATAGATACCTACCTTTTATAATCGAATAAATTATTCTATCCTACCCATTAAACCTAGGGAACCTGAAAACTCGTAATGTTTATTCTTCTTCAATTCAATGACAGTTTTGTGTTTTTATTTTATGATGACCAAAAAATTTTTTTGCCATAATGATGGTATTAGAACTGAAGCACTTAACATACAGGTAGGAATTTGTTTTAGGAATTTATTCATTTCAATTTACAAACCGTACCTCTTTTCCAATGGGTACAGAATCATTAAAAGCGCTTTTCTATAGTCAGTCATAATGAATATCAGTTTAAGTAAATATTTCACATAGAATATCAAATGTTTGAAAATGTCGCTTAAGTTTTTTGAACCGCTTACGTATTTTTATCGGGCACTAGTCCAACGACATTACGGAACAGTACACCGATAAGGCTAGACGCAAACAAGCAACCTACATACCTATCTGGAGTCGTCGACCTCGCAAGGACGGAATCCGTCATCCGTCAGGTCAAGGTCACGGCATGTCACGTCACAGATCTGCATCTGTGATCGTCTACTTTGATACCAACTGCACTCACAAGTTTCGATCCTATCCCCTTGAAATAAGAAATCTATACCTACAGTATAAAAATAGTCGGTGCATTGACCTCGATTCACTGGAATTGCTTCAACGCTTCAAGATGTTACTTTCGTTGGATATTTAAATGTTGATAAGTTATGTGGGGTTATGGAACTTTGGTGTTTCCTTATTGCTTCGGAAAAGCATTCGAAATAGACCAGAGATGTAAACATCATGACATGACACATTAAGTGCCTACCTGTGATTTATGTTGAGATTTACCTTTTAATTTAATTCAATTTTAAGCATATATTAATATTGATAGCAATATTGAGTAACATTATTTTGTAGGTACTTGATGTCTATTGATTACTTGTATATCATCTACCTATAAGAAATCGGATACCTTAAAGATGCTGGCTTACACTTACTCAGGTTCTAGGATTAGTAACAAAGTTACTTTTAAATGTCATATCAATCAATTTGAAAAATTAAGTTGTATCCAGGATACCACATATTGAAAAGTTACTACTTACTTAGATCACTACGGTAGTAGGTAGTACTGGAATTTAAAAAGCAACAAACATTGCTTTTTACGGTATAGATTTTATTCTTACTCAGGTAGGTGTCTATATCTAAATTTAAAGTGAGAATACAAGTCCATTTAAATTAACAAAACTTTTAAAATCCACTGAGCATTCGAGAAAGGAAATCGATGTCAATAACCATAAATTGGCGATTTTATATAAAAATTACAAATATATGGGTCTAATCTGTGGAGCTATCACATAAATAAAGGGAAACAACAGATGCGTATCCCTCGACCCGCCGCCATCTTCGTTCCAATTGTATAACAATAAATTGTAGAGAGAAAAAGCTGAAATTAAGTCGGCGGTACAAAGATACAGTTGTTAACACAAGGTGGTCTTTAATTATTTTAGATAAATATATGATAGAAATTCATTAGGCTTGCCCGAGTAATTTTGTTCGTAATAAATAATTTCTGGACACTATACTCACAAGTTATGGGTACACGGCCACGAGATCGACTATTATCATTCCTATTGTTATGCATTAAAAATTCTACAAAGCAATTTAATTCGTCCATTACATTTACATAAATTCGGCTTTTTTCTCTGAAGTAAAACATAATTTTAAACGTTATGCTTAATTACAAACAGGAGATGGGGTATAAAACGTGTAGTCTAAAACATTAGCGTAACAAGTAAAACAAATGTATGTACAAAATTTCATTATAAATCTCATGGCGTAACATTAGCATGTTTCTGTCGCTTAAGGAAACGAGTAGGTACGCCCGCTGGGCACACGGCCTGCCCTGTAAAACGAAATTGTTATAGCTATACGCCTACTTATATTAAACACGAGGACAAACATACCTATATCTGTAGCTATATACAAACTGTTACTTTGTAACGTAGAAGTTACAAATAGCGGTTACGCGAAGGTAATTTGTCCTGAGCAATATTAGAAGGTAACTATTGCTTAGGTACGTTACTATGTAAATAATGGACAGCGAGAGAAATAGTTATTCAACAATACCTACTCCTTTCAATATTAGTTTCTAAGTAATTTCATAAAGCTGTAGGAGCTGACGTGAACGATGCACGCACAAATATTAGGTGCCAACATGTGAGTCTTTTATGTAATTATAAACTATCGTTCGAAAACTTTCATAAGTAAGTATACCTAATATAGGTTTATCCATATTCATATATTTAATTAGTTGAAATAAATTATTCTGATTGAAAAAACATTGTATTATGCTCCTACTTTAATACTTATAATTTCTTATAATAACCTATTGGAAGTTAAGAAGGTTCGGCTACCTAAGCGTGGCTCTCCAATTTTATTTGAGTAGCAAATTTCCGCTCGGAAAAGATCCAATATCCGTCTTTGTTAGGTTCTGCCTCATATCCTATATCTGAGTATCTATCTATTTATACTTTAAGTAAATCAGAGTTTGTCCTTAATCCTACGTAGATGTACAAATTCTTAATATTTACTCTATGCTTTAATCCAGATCTCAATGGAAGTAATGAAGTTTATAGTTATCTATTTAATTAATAAAAAATCATAATTATACACACTAGATATATGTGAAATATACCTGTATCTCCAAAATATAAAAATGTAGAGTCACCTACCTGCTTCATAACTAATAGTATATTTTAAACTACATAGGTTTACTGGAATTAGAGATATCGTCATTAACAAAAATATTTAGTTCTATTTCGTATTTTTATCTGCCTGAAATTAACTGCTATCTACTTAATTAAACGGGCAAAGTTTAATTTATCTGTAATTTTAAATACCCTCAACGTATGTATAAGAATCTACTAGTCTACTGTTATAATTGTTTATGAAATACATCCTAATCCATGTTCTTGTCTCAAACTTTCCAAATTGTATTCTTACCTCAAAACTACGCCTAAATATTTATCCTCCTGCTAAGCGACAGAAATCAGCAGGCCATTAGAATATCTCCGCGCATCGTCATCTATCACTTCAGAGTTTAAAAGTCCCCCTCGTGTGATTAGGGTGCATCTTAAAAGGACCCAAAACGATAAGTCGAAGCGAAGGAATGTGGATCGACGAACATAGTCGCATGGACCACTCTACAAATATGTATTTTCGCTAAGATTATACTTATTGCAAGGTGTTAAAGTCTAGTTTGTTCAAGCCTGTGATGTGCTAAGTTTGTTAATTCATAGCAATGGTGGACTGTCATGGCGCTGTGACGTCATTCAGCCAATGAGCTCGCGACCCGCGCGACGACAGCGCCACAAGATGGCCGCCGTCGGCCGGTTGCCGCCGCCTCCTCTGTTTAGGCCTAAATGTCAAACAAGTTTATTTCCTAACAAAAATTCCTACAGTATTCTTGTAAAATAAAAATATTTAAAGCTTTGGCCAATAAAACGTAATGTGAGTTTAATAAGTCATATTGTAATAAAAGTTGTGAATACCAGTGAAATAAGTTAAATGGTAAGTGTTTTATTTATTTTCTCTACCTACCTACCTACTAAATACAATTAATATTAATTAAGTCATTAATTCTAATAGGTCTATGTGTAAATATTTTTTTGTAAAAAAAAGGATAATTTTGTTGGTGTCAGTAATAATAGCGTTTAAAAAAGATTGGCTAGCTAATATCTAACACTAAATTATTATTTTTATTTTGTGAATTTGACTATAGATAAATAACAACTTCAATAAAAAATACAGTGAGGCTTACGTATTTATTTATAGCAAAAGGATTTGTCCGATCAAATAAATTCTTATTTTTTCTAAATATTTAAATCAATTGTACCTTTGAATATAAGTATATTTCATGTCCAATAATAAGGTGCGTATGTACTTTTTATCTAAAAGTTAACACTATTGCTTTAAATTCGAATTATAAGGTAGGTATATAGAGTAATTTAGTTATAGAGCAAGTAGAAATATTAAGAATGTTTCTATAAGAATATACATCATATGGTTTGCAATATTTTATTGTTAAGGAAATGAACCTATTGTTAAATAGTATGGGTACAATCTCTACTATTATCTGTGATTTTTAAAGTAAGTAGGTATATATAAAAAAGTATGGTATATGGGTAGGTAGGCTAGGTATAGTCATAATGGTATCTATCTAAACATAATTATGAATGTGTGAAGATATAGGTAAAGTTATTATTTGTAGGAAAATTTCCTTGTTACAATTTACACAATTTCTTTCAGCAGGTTCAAGAGTACACATGTACCTATTTATACAGACTTTCAGTTGGTTAGATGTTGCTCTAAATTGACCGGAAATCTTTAAATAACTGCCTTGGATGCAGCCTGTCAGTCAGACTGTCTACCTGCTTATATCTGCTAATCTATTTATATACCATATCCAATTACCTATAATAGTTTTATTACCT
>DWTU01001360.1:0-13431 GCA_018251515.1 Cecropterus confusis | reverse complement strand
AAAGTTATTATTCGTAACACAATTACTAAGTAGCCATGGATGTATTTAGGTAGAGTGCGATTTATATAAATATTCTTTAATCAGCATAATTTCTTTCCGTGGCCCCCTAGCTCATAGGGCCCCGGACTCTGACTAACGAACTACAAATTGAATTAGTGAAAATTTCTCACACATTCGGAATATAAATAAAGTAGATAGTTTATTTGGGGCCCTAGTTTGTTTTTTGCTCTAGGGCCTTTGGTTACCCAGCTACGCCACTGGGTGGACTGGGTTTTGTGTCGTTAAACCGCGGTAAGCTGCTAGTGGTAGATGCAGGCGTGTAAACATATACGACAGAAAAAGCTAACTAAGTTATACAACTCGTTATTCATAAATTTGTAGACAATGTCGCCGAAAAACCAACTGCCAAATATCCATTATTCGGCAAAATTATAATCGTGGCATTTCTAACTGATTATAGGCGTGTAGGTGAAACAGGTGTTTGTGTTACTCTAACGTTTAACCGGATATTTGGTATTCGACAAAATTTTTATTCGTGGCATCTCTAATTAGTCATGCGTGTATAGATGAAGCAAGGGTTAGTGTTGTTCTACCGTTTGGTTGAACATTCGGTATTGGGTAAAATATATCCGTGGCATCTCTAAGCACCCACGGGTATACACTTCTTGTCTTTTTCCGTGGCATCTCTAAGCACCCATGGTTGTACGTTTCTTGTCATGTTTACATGAGTACATGGGCCCGCAGGTGGAGCGCGGCTTCGTGTCGTTCTACCTGGGCAAGGTGCTGGTGGTGGGCGCGGCGTGGGCGCCCGCCGCGCTGCTGGCCGTGTGGCAGCGCTACTACGCGCACCAGGACCCCACCTTCGACTACACCGCGCACCCCGACTACCCGGTCTGTATTGTAGCGGAACTCCTTTAGGCGCCGGGGGGCTAAAACTATTGTTTTTGTAAGGTGCTGGTAACGGAAATGGTTACGCTGGAGCATTCCGTTACGGTTTATTTAATTATCATATTTATAAATATGATATACGATATCGATACCAACACGATATAAATAGGACATAACATATCATATATGCCAATATTTTATATTTTTTTTATTAACGTCTTTTTTAACAAAAATTGATGTAGAAAACAGTCGACCTGATTCGACGTGTCGAACTAGACACTTTTATTCTCACCATATTTGGTCCTTCCAACCAGATTTTAATAAAATATTTTACTTCCAGGTGGTGAAAGTCATGTTCTTCAGTGCGATAACGTTGTACTTCCTATACCTAATAGTCCTTATTATAAAAGCGTATAGCGATCTTAGAAATATGCCATTTTTTGGTAAGTGACCGAATTTTATTTTTGATATAGTAATACATTTTACATATCTATCCAATAATTAATAGTATTAATAGTGGTGACACAATACATATAAGTGTAACCAAAAATAGCAAATAAATAAGATTATAACGTACGCCTATAGGAGTGGGTCAACAGTGAATTTTTTGAGCTGCAAGACTGACGTGCATAGGATGTTACTTGGTAAATATTCATACATTCATACCAGTTTCAAATTCAGCAGAAAACAGAACTTCACGGAACAATGTCTACGTTCCTTACTGACTTACATTCCTTAGTACTTGCCCTAAACAAACACTGACGCTGTAGGACATAATATATCAATCAAACCACATAAACTGCAAAAGTTTATGTTTACACCGTTAACATTAATTTCTACCCACTTTGCAGACGTCCGACTCCGCTGCCTATCAATAATCGTGGGCACAGTGACATTCATCGTTACACTGCTGGCCCTCCAGTCCTGGGGGCCCGCCGCCCTGCAGGACCACTGGGCCTCACAACCGAAGGTGCACTACGATACCTCCGCGCCCTTCATGGCTATGTACGGCTTGTTCAACTTCAAGCTGTACATACTGGCCTACTTATTTTCGCCTGGCGGAGGTTCCATTCACGGTCAGTTGAAGGATCAATTATTCGTGTGATAAATGTTAGATTTTGATGTTCCAGTCATGTTTAATGACAAGTTATGACATGAAGAAAAAACAAAATCTAGTGATGACAAATGGATTGCTGGATATATGGAGAGAAAAATACTAATAGAGACTTAATTCATTAAATTATATTTATTGTACAATAAATAAACATATCTAATTTTTAAACTAAAGTAACTCTTACTGGCAATGCGTGGTATAAGTAAGTTTCTTGTGAGTGTTGTGAGAGGCATCGAAGATATAATAGTGCGCAGACTGTCAACTGTTTGGTTTCATGCTAATGAGGCTGATTGTTCCATATCTGACTCCCGGACAGAATATGCTATACAGTAGACGCATAATTCAGTTATTGTCTTAGTTCATTTTCATATAAATTAGAAATGATGCAAGTAGAGAAAAAATATTTTCTATCATACCTAAAATCAAAATTCTTTTCATATCAAAACAAATTTGATACTAGCCTATGGAGAATTTTACCTAAATTCGTTTGTTTTTATTTACTTCTGTATATCAGTCTCAGTTACTGTAAAGAGTGTCTTCGTATATTCAGAAATAGCGATAACGAAACACCGTTGATATCTTTATACTTACGAAAACGATAATTAACTCTCGCGTTTACAGAAATAGCGTTAATGAAAGACAGTCGTTATCTTTTTCCTTACGAAAGCTATACTTTTATCATCCTATTACCACAGAAACAGCGATAACGACATAGAGAGAGATAGTTGATATATTTTTCCTTACGGCAACATTCATATACCTTAACGTTTTCCCTCCGACATTTCATTACCAAAAACAGCGATAACGAAAAACAAACAAACAATGATAACGAAGGACACTGTTAAAATTTCCTTACCAAGTAAATAATCGCACAAGTAGAAACACAACAATATAGCCATTTTTTCTCACGAAAACAATATTTTTCCGTTACATTTACAGAAACAGCTATAACGAAAGACAACCCCGCGTTCTCGATGATTAACGACTCGGACGAAGACGTGATCTACGGATCGGACGAAGAGAGCCGGCGGCCGCTGAACTCGCGCTCGCACCGCGCCACCAGCGAAGACATCTGAACTCTGTCCTAATGTTTCTTGTTATAAAATAGAAAAGATATTGTTGCGTTTCATTTTGTTTCTTCTTGACTTTCCCATAGCTTTACAAATCTTGTCGTGCGAGACCTATTTTAGGTGACTTGGACACTTTGGCAATCTACTGTCAAAAGATACTTGATTAGTTAACGTTAGACAATACAGAAATACAGACAAACATCCTCTTAAACAACAAGACTAAGGGATAAGCTTCGAACTCAAAGCAGCTGACAATTTATCTCAGTACTCAATAGAAATACCCGAAGGCCACGAGCTGCCAGACCCAAAGACGATTCGCTTTGCAAGCGAATGTTTATAACCCGAGGGTCACAAAACCTTCGTCGCATTCGATTCAAATTTCGTCGCATTTCGTCATATGAAAATTTGAACGAATTTCAGCAGTTTTTTTTGCAAATTGTACCGAATATCCTGATATTCATTGGACATGCATTTTCTTTTTAACGCTCAATATTAACGATTGTAGCGCTGACACAAGGGTCATGAAATATTCGCTTATTAATAAATAAGCGTGAATCGCAAAAGTTTACTAAACATTTAAAATAACGCTTGAAAGGAATGAAAAATGAATGAATGAAATGAATGGAAAATCAACCAAGTCTAGAGCGAGGCGTTTCGTGGTTTTCAAATGAGAACTTTAAGTACTAACATTAGAGGTCATTTTGTGTCGCCCTAAATGAAAATGACGTAATTGCAACAAACAACTTAGGGCAATGTTTCAAATGAAACAATTAAAAAAATCTATGCAACACACGGCAGAAGTGACATTTCTGCCGTGGAGCCTACTAGACAATGAGATGGATATAGATAAGATTTATGCTTTATCAAAAATCGATTAGATAATCACTGTAGCCTGTGTTCGGACTTCTTATTTCGCATTATTGGTATATGCTAGTGACGTGCCGGATATCCGTATACGTATCGGCGGATATCCGAGGCATGAAAAAATCTGTATCCGTCATTTTTTAGGCGGATCTCAAACGAATCTTTTATACCTATTATTAAATTCATATTATGTATAAATTACATAAACATAAACGCTTTCTACACTCATAGCCCCACACTAGGATTTTCTCGTGTCGTGGGTGCCATGGACACTCAACGACGAATACAAACACCCAGACCCAGAACAGAAATCTAAACTCATTCAGATGTCTGTCTGGCCGGGGATCCAGCCGGAACCGGGACCGGCATGGTGACCGCTCCACCACGTGGGTCGTCAAAATTAATTACATACAAACTTCTAAATGTACACAGGCGATTAGGTAGCAACGGGCTAGTATTAAATTCCATATTATTTATTAATATCACATATTTGAGGAAACGTAATACTTGTACTAAGGGCACAGATCGAAACATGTCAAAAAAGCAACTGTCGCTTCAAGGACACGCGCATCTATAGTAAGTAAATTTGTACGAAAGTTAAGATCCGCGGATCTGGACGCCAGTGATCCGTATTCGTCTACGTATCCGCGGATCTATTATTTTAAAGTTCCGGCTAACATCTCTAGTATATGCTCAAGCATATACGAGCTCTTATACAATCTACGAAATCAAATTGTTCAAAAGGGGACAGCACAGTCTAGTTGTAGAACTGACAACTGCTTTCGGACTGCATTTTCATTGCATCATTCTAAAGATGTTTTAACTTCAAAAATTGTAAGTAGGTATGATATGTATGTTAAGGGCAAAAGTCATTATCTTCTTAATGAAGTCATGGAGTAAAAGAACAAAAATTACATTCTTAAAAATCTAAAATAGGACATCGTGTTAAATGTTGACTACATTTAACACTGTACTTATTATCAGCATCTTACATATTTTCGTCAAAACAAAAGTGCACTTGACTTCCTATAACTAACCGCAATGATCTTAATTGCGGTTAGTTGGACAGAAGCAAGCCAGATAAACTGTTGAAGAAATGAACGAATCGGTTGGGATAAATGAGTTTAGGAACTGGTAGTTTATAAGATTATAGTATTTTAAGGGCTTTAAATGAGAAAATCGTGAAAATTCTTACTGGATCCATGTATTATACAAATTGAAGCTGAACAAAAAGGGACGGAGGTAAGAATCAAATATAAAAAAACTGAAGCAGCATATCCCAGTCGTAATAGAGAAAACAAAAGAAAAAACTGGTAAACGAGCAACGCGAATAAAAAGTAGGAAAAATGGCAGGAAAAATAGTGAGAATTTAAAGTTCAAACGAAACTAAAAACATAAATATCTAGCCTTTCTACATATCGAAAGTAATTAGAAAAGAATTCAAGCAATGATATGAAAAAAAAGAAAATAAAGAATAATGGAGAAAAAAGAATATTCCATGAAGCTGAATGGGCGATGACAAATTTTAGTAAAATGCAAAGTCAGTTAAAAAACCCATAACGAGTAGAATTAATTGCCATAGCATACCTGATAATATATTATCAGTTATGATATGATTATTTGACTGGTGGTAGAACCACGACCGACCGCTACACCTATGTCTAGCGTGAAGCAGTTTGTACGTTTCTTTGGAAAGGTGCGGTTGCCGGTTCACTTATATACACATGAGGCGACTATATCAGTCCTGGGGAGTAACAACGCATCTGTGATCGACTTCTGATAGACTTCCTGTTCTATATGTAGTCGCTTACAGATGTCCATGGGCGGCAGTAACCACCTACGATCGAGGACTACAACCCCGTTTGCTATTTCAGTCTGATAAAATGTATATATCATATGAGCACATGGCAAGTATCTCGAAGTAAAAATTTAAATAGTGTGCGCATTTTTATGCGATGTTAAACTCAAATGCGAAAATGTACTTTTTGAAGCGATAACTGCATAATTATACATATTTTGTATTTTAAAAATATGTCACCTGTATGTAGGTGACATATTTTTAAATTACTTTAAATCACTGCTATCTTACAAGACAAATCCATAATTGCTTTCAATAATCATAATTTTGGTTTTAAACGTAAAAATAAGAACCTATCATGTTGCAAGTGAGTCATTCAGTTTCGTAGGACGTAGCGCGGGTGGATCGCCATCTTGTGGAGTCCGCGTCACGCGTAGCATTCGACTCGAGCTTGGAATGACGCTCCGACGAGTATTTAGAACAATCCACGACACACCCATTTAAGTAATATCAAAAAGGGTGGCATATAAATAGAACCTATTCAAAATATGGGTATATTCAAACTTTGTCAAACTTGTCAATGATCTTTGATTATATTTTTACTACATACTGTACCAAAATAAAATATTATAATAATGTGGCATCGTCGGAGTAGGGCTTACTACTTTTGTAAAAGTTGCGCGTGCTGATTTTGACATTTTATAGTTAATCTGTTGACTCATGAGAAACTTAGACGTAAAATTTCGTTTGGCAGTAATGATGTATATCGAAATACATGACTGTCTGATCTGCAGCAGATATTTTGACACAGTTACCGCATTTGATTAGCAAAGTTTTCGAGATCGCAAAAGCATCTCTTATGGGGGGCAGGGAGGGGCAGTTACCCTCCTTCTAGGGGGAGGGGAGAGGGAGGGGCAGTTCTCGATAATCAAAACATCTTTTGACTTCTAGTTTTCGAGTCGCTAAAGGGGGTAACTAGCCACCTCTCCCTCCCCCAGAAATGTTAACCTCTCTATCCCTATTCGTGGGTCATCCTAAGCCGGTCCTTAGTAAGGATTATTCTTGAGATCGGACGATACTAAATCGTGTTTAAATTTTATTAACATACACTGCACGCCAAAATGCCGGCATTTATATTTATGTGTCGCCCGCTATAATGCAAGAACGAGAAGAATATACTAAGGCTCCCATTTTAGTTCCCATTTTTTTAAACAAGACATAAGAATCAATAAGTCATTTTGGACCAATTTTGTGGCGGTAAAAGACCACTTCCTCGCGTAAAAATACATTTTTTTTTATAATATAGTATTTATATCGTCATTTTAGCGTTGGTTTTCTACGCAAATATAATAATGGAGTATGTTAAACATGTAATATGTATATTTAGTATTTAGTATATTCCGTTTTTGATGTATATTTTAATAGTCTTGATAAAATTTGAATTTTGCCATTTGGGCCAATTGGCCATTTTGTCGTAAAATATGAACAGCATATTTTTTGATATAATGGAGTGCAACTAAATGATAAATTATTTTCATTTGATTTAAGGCGTGATTAAGTATATTTTTTCAATCCGTATTTTCACAAAATAAGCGGAAGTATATTTAACAATGATATTTTATATATTATAATACATATGAACACCATATTTTTGTGGGAATTGTTTAATTCTTAATTCTTTCCGATAATCTCATATAATTAAATTACGACATAGGATAATTGCATCTTATTTCTACATTTAGATTAATAAGACATATAAACCGTTTAATAGTCCCATAGTAAATCAATGGTATTAAAAATGGCGGCCGCCATTTTGTAATTATCTGAGACTATTTCGTTACAAATACCGCCCTGTTAGATATATCACACTATGCATTTATATTTCTTAATTGATTCAACGTAAATACTTCTTATGTCAACATATATTTATAATATGATATTATATACCCGTGATATCTAACAAACTATAATAACTTGCTTCAATAAACAACGTAGTTTAAAATGGCGGTTATTTATCTTTTACGTGACATTTTGAAGGAGAAAGATATGCCGCCATTTCGACTTATAATCTCAATCAAAACATATTGCTTACCAATCTATATGTTGAAGAAAAAAAATCTGACTAATGGTTTCTTTAACTTTTATTAAGAAATAATGTAGAAATACTTTTGTAGTATCAATATGAATGTATTTGATGAACAAAATCCAATAGCATGCGGGTTGCGCACACGCATGCAAAATATTTGCTGAATACGCGCATTTTACACATTTGCTCTTTGTTATATTAATAATAGCTAACCAACACATCACATTTAGTCAAAAATGTCAAAATATTACATGTAATAAAGTATCCATTTCCTCGGTGAACATCAGGCCACACCGGAGCAGCATGGCACAGATAATTAGAATTAAGCCTGTAACCAACTTTATATACCTCTGTCATTGTAAGTAGAGGAGCATGGTCCACAATGGGACAACACTGTCCATTATACTTACATTAAAAATCTTTAGTGTACTTTAAAGCATATTTCATTCCTACACTTGACTAGCATGGTCCATGAGATCTCTGAATATTAATTAATATTATGAAAATTCTGGACCCCAAAAATTGTAATACTGAAAATTAGTGATCAACTTATAAACGTACATACCGCCATTTTCTGATTCCGCCATTTTGACATATACCAGCCATTTCATGTCATCTGTCCGCCATTTTACGTAAGCACAACAAAACCTCAATTACACTGAGCCAATTCACTAATGCACTTCTGAAATAAAACAGACTGATAGAACATTAAAATATTTAATCATGGAGATAGTAATAAATAAATCAGTAGAGGCTACTAAATGAATACATGCATTCATTCTAAGGATATAGTCTGTAAGTTATTGAGCGAGTGTGCGATGAGAATGACAGGGCGGGGCTGCAGCAGTACTGAGGGCAGGGGTCGCTGGCGGGCGCCGCAGGGCTCCGCTGGCAGCGCTTGTGGCGTGGCGGCCGTCCGCCGCAACACCGCGCCCCCTCGGACCACACACGCCACCCCCGCCTTGGGGTCGCAGTTCTCATTTGCACTAGCACTCTCGTCATCCGAACACAAGTCTATCACTTCACAATCTTCCTCCACACGTTTCAGCGGATCACAGCTCTTCAACTCCATGTCCATTGGCTGCTCGGTCTCGAGCCCGTCCACGAACAGGATGTCCTTCTCTTCTTCCTTCCGTCTGCTCTCTGCCTCTTTTCTCAAGTTGCTTATGTACTCCTGGAC
Source organism: Cecropterus confusis (assembly GCA_018251515.1). NCBI lineage: Eukaryota > Metazoa > Arthropoda > Insecta > Lepidoptera > Hesperiidae > Cecropterus > Cecropterus confusis. The sequence goes on along the minus strand of DWTU01001360.1, from coordinate 4,431 downwards.
GCTCTCCATCGACATCCTGGTTATATTTACAGATAAGGGCCTACATTTGAACAGTAATAATTGGCCCCTAATGTCGAGTATTTTTTTTTTCCGTTGGTGAGGGAAGGTGTGCATCCTGTGCCAATAGTCTATAGGCCGTCTATACCTCACCGGAAATTGATTTGATTTAAATTTGCTACCTAAATTTTTACTACAGTTTGTTGTTGCCACTACAGTTGTGCAGCAGTACCTCTCAATTCTCTCCCTGGAGTGACTCAAATCCCTCTGCATATTAGTCTTGATATTTTTCGTGTATGCCAGGGATGAGAATGGATAGGGAGGACCTCGGTCTATGTTGGCAGCAGTTCTAGCATTACGGGGTCGGCTGTCTGCTTCACTCTCCGATGGTTTCGCTTCTGAAACTTCACCGACACGTTGCAACTTCAAGGCTGAAAGAAAGTCTGTGAGTCCACCACTACAAGAGGTCACCGGCACTGTCTCATTGTTACATAGCCTCTCATGGGTTTTTAACACTTCCAAGTTATCAAAATGACTGTCACAGTTATCACAGAGGTATATGTCTGTGGCTTTGATGTGAGGGTCAGGCACTTCTACAGGTCTGTCGTCGGCAGGTCGGTCGTAGTGCATGTTCTCGTTCCGAAAGGTGACCAGGAGCCGGCCGCTCGGTCGGTAGTACACGGACGTGGTGTGGTCGCGGTTGTCCACATACCTGAGCCTCTTACGCGGGTACCGAGCGAGCTGCGCAGAGAACACCAGCAGGAACGCACTCTTGTGGAAGTCATAACAGCGTCTGACGAGTTTCTTCAGCCTTATCTCCCAGTCGTCCGGCACTTCGCCGGGCCGAATGAATGGGTGCGAGAATTCGACGTCCTTGGGCCACCACGGCGGCTTGCGGATGTGTTTCACTGTGTCGTGACCCCAGGAACATGTCACCATGAACGTGATGAACTTCTCCAGTTCGCCGGCCGTGATGGACGTCAGCCCCGTCGGGCTGCCGTTGGCGAAGAGCAGCGGCAGGTTGGCGATCATTGTTGTCACTTATGGTCATCGAAAGAGGCTCGGCGCTTGCGATCTCGCGCGCGTCAACACAGTAACGGTTAATGCATTACACACCATTGTTGAGATCTGCGACGAATGCATGGTAACCGATATACATCAATCTCTCCGCGAGCATCAAATTACATTAAACGAGAGTATAAAACTTGTTTAGCAGTCATACCAAATACTCAAAAACGCAGCAAACGAGCGCGTTCATTAGCTAAAAAGAGAAAGATTCATAGATCCACAGATTAAAGATTACATTACACAAACTTCTCAAATCTTTTGTAGCCTGTTGGCTGGCTGTTTATTGGTTTCGTTCCACCGTTCGTTTGGGTTGGCTTGGTTTGTTGGTCAACCCTTAACCAACATTGGAAATAAAATTATAAGTTCTAGAATTTTAATTTATACTATTTTGTAGGAAATTAGTTGGAGTTTATATTATTTATTAATTAATAAAAAAAAGAACAAAAATAATCTTAATTCATACTTTTGTTTACATTTTGAAATCATATGAAATCAATAACATTTAACATGTGTACATTATAAATTGCATATTTTTAGCTATTAAAAGTAGTTTGTATTATTCAAAGCAAAACTTTAATTTAGAAAATGATCACGAAAATATTAATTTACGTTCCCTTTCAAACCCACTTAATTAGTTTTAATGGAAGGCACAACTCTCTGTCACTGTCAACAGTCAGTTGTAAGCTAAACTGCCAAATCAACTGTCTAATCAAAGTCAAGGTTCACTCGAGCCACATAAAATCAAAGCGATTTAACATTTTGCATTTTAAAAAGAAGTGTATTATAAAATAAATAAAACAACTGTTTAGAATTAACGATCATGTATTGAAGAATACAATTTTATTGAGATCGTAGTAAAAATGCTTTTTATTTGAGAGCTTGGAGTCAAAATGGTAATTATTGGTGATCGAATTATTAGTTAGTAAAAGCTTTTTTTATTGTAAAAGTTGCTTGTATTGCAGGAGTCGGAACACTCGAATGGGCCGAGCTCCCCCGTGAAGCAGATCGAAGCTAGCGATTACGAGTAAGTATCAAATGTTAGCGATATGAACATTTCTTTGTTTAAATGTTTGTTTATGATCAATCGATCTTGATTATCAGAATTACTAGATTACTGGACTAGATTTTTGAATATTTTTTTAACCTTGTACGTAATGTACGCCTATTTAACATGAAGGTGTAAAATGATTAATAACAGTTGCCATTCAATATTTCTAATTAACAAATTAATCATTATACTTATGACTAATTCCCTTAATCGTTATGTCATTTAAGTTCATTAATACTGTTCTACTTTCAAAATACAAAACATTGTACAAACTTGTACACAAATTAAATGTGTTATCAAAGTTTTTTTTTAAAAAGTGGTTACAAAACACAAAGCGAAAAATTAAATAGAAATGTTGAAATGAGTAGAGAATTTACCATTTATAGTTTGCTGAGCTAGGAATCGACCCTGTATGATAAGTAGACGGAGACTTTTTATATTAGCTTTTGGTATTGATTTATTTAGTTGAGTTGGTTAGTTAATATTAGTTTTTCTAATCTTACCTAATATTATAAAGGGGAAAATTTGTGAGGATGGATGGAATGTTTGACACAAAAAGTAGAGATTTGAATGGAAATATAGTATGTGCCCTGAATTGTAAGTACTCTTTATTGAGGTAAACATTACTTATGCATGTGAAGCCACAGGCAAAAACTAGCTTAATGATAATGTCATATCAATATAACTTCACAGTTAATGAGATTTGTAAAAGCTTATTCACTGTTTCCGCATTAACATTTTCAGTATTCACAGATAAAAAAATTGTGACCTTTTTCTTCTATTTGTGGCTTAAAAATGCTCTAGTCGTTGTAGTTGGTACTAGTAAATAGATTCGACGCCTTCTACAGAAGAGCAGTATTAAAAAAATGTAACATGCATGCATGTTAGAATTTTTAATACTGCTCTGCCCTCAAAAAAAAAACAGTATCGCAATTTATGATTTTTATGGCTTTGGATAGTTTAAGAAGTTGTGCATAATTTCTTAAGCTAACCGAAGCCATAAATGGTCTAAGCCAAATTATGGTAACAGTTCAAAGATATTGACAATCTACTTTGAAAATATCCTTTCCCTCAATTTAATATGAGATACAACAATGAAACAAGTTTTACAAAACATCAATTTTCTCAAAACTTACTTCGAATGAGATACCGCATTTGTGTTTCTGGGGGCAGTGCTGGCCATTGGTTGTGTTTGTGTGTATTTGTCTTTGTGTGTCCATGGTACCCACGACACAGGAGAAAATCCTACTATGTGGCCACAAGTGCAAAAAGCGTTAAAAAATATTTATTCTGTATTTGCGGCTTATGGGCGGAACATAACCCCTTTATAAGACAGTAAATAAGGAGCTTTTAACTGTGTATTCTTTCCTGTGAGTATTTTATGACTAATCTTTGTTTTCTGAGACTCATGACTTGCAGCTTCTTTCCTATACTTTAGGAACTGTTTTATTGGAATACATATTTTAATATAACACAATATTACTGGACAATAGGTTTTTATGATGCAAACTATAGAATACCATGCATGTTAAACAGATATGAGATATAAATGCTTTGAGAATCGTAAACAAAAACTTGATATATGAGGGATATTCCATAGGTGATGTGACCATTTACTATCATTATTATTATTGGTTACTACTTTTATTGTGTATTAAAGCACTATAATATATTTTTAAATATCATGCCTGGTATTGGCTAGTCCTACCTTATGCTAGTCACAGATGCATTGCTACCCGTGAGGTCTAATATGCCTTAGGTAAGTATGTCTCCCTTACCATATAGTAATATAAATTAACGTAACTTTCAGTATCAATATACTTGCCTAAGATAGGTACTTAAATTTGTAAAGGTTACCAAAATTGATTTTCATTAAAAAAAAATCTAATTCTTTCAGTTTTAATAATGCCTACAAAAAATTAAAAAAAAAAGTATTTACAGATATAGTGTCAAATTATTATTTGTTGTGTTTCCAGCCTACAGTTCCCAACATGGAGTATAGATTACTTGAAGAATGCAGCCTTGCACCTCAGATTGGTGCGACCTCGGAGCCTGGCGTGGGCCATCATGCTCAATGCTCTTCCTTCTCCATCAGGAGATATTATTACAAGGTGACTATTATATAATCGTAATCATTTTTGAAAGCTTGAAAGCAATGTGCAATGAACTAGCATAACAGTAGGCATCCTATTTTTCAGAGGTTTATTATAATTTAATAAGAATATTAGATAATCAGAGCAGTGGTAGACGAATGGTTGAAACTCGGCCTCCCGAGGGTCTGAGGTTCGAATCCAGGCACACACCACTGATTATTCTAA
>DWTU01001359.1:0-13438 GCA_018251515.1 Cecropterus confusis | reverse complement strand
GAGCGCATATAGAGTAATTAGAGCACAACGTTTTCAATACTTAAATTCTATAATAATGATATAAGTTAAAATTGATTAACTTTGAATTATGCCGTTATTGGCGCAAACTAGCGATATTAATATTGGAAACAATAAAATAACAAACAGATAGTATTATATGTTGGAGCGTATCAGGGTGACTACACGACATTTATCTTGTAAAGCGTTCACAGACGAGTGGAGCGCGTGTTGGCAAACACTTCACACGTATTTATTGTTCCCCTCAACGTGAGCTTGGAGATATGAGAGATAAATTATATGTAAATTATATGTTAACACATTTATGGGGTTACCTGACGTACAATGTGCTACTGAGATGCTGTTAGTATAACACATTAACATTTTTATTGTGAAATATATGTATAGTTATACATCCGGAAAATCCGAATTGTTTAATGTACAAATAAAAATAAATTTAATGTTTTTTCAATTGAAAACTTTACCGTCGTAAAGTAAATAGTATCAAGTGTTATTCTTCGTTCAATACTCAATCTTTACGCGAGAACAGTATTTAAATTGATTCCGTAATGTGTACGTCCCTATATACAGACGTATGAAATTAACGTAGCGCGCACAGCCTGGCTAGTTATGGTTTGTGTAAATATTAACCAATTTACAAAGTTAGGTAACGTCGGCCGCGGTCGGAAGTTATATGAGTGACTGCTCGCGGCTAAATTTCATTTACTTCATCGTTGGATGTCAGTAGTTTAACATTTTCAGAGACTTTATGTAACCTTGTAACCTCCTTAAAACAACTTGAAATGTCTAAACATTATTTGACCGCTGCCAATCCGTATTGGAATAACGTGGTGTAGTTTTTTGTATGCTGAAATAGCGAACTAGCATACTCTCAATTTGATTTGATTTTTTTTGTTTGAGAGGTGTGTTAAGGGAGACATACTTACTTCAAGCGTTCCTACTAAGACTGGTGGCAACGCGTCTGTGGCAACCTCAAGACTGATTAGTCGGCAGTGGTCAGTTACCATCAGGTGGACTGCATGCTCGCTTGCTTCTTCAAAGTATAAAAAAGTGTATATATTATAACATCGACGACACACGCGGTGGAGGGGTCACCATACCGGTCTGACACGCGGTGGGTTTCGGGTTCGATCTCCGGCTAGACAGACATCTGAATGATGAGTTTAGATTTCTGTTCTGAGCGTGGGTGTTTGTGTATTCGTCTCTGTGCGTGCATGGCACCCACAACACAGGAGAAAATCCTAGTGTGGGACTATGAGTGTAGAAAGCGTTCATGTTAACATACGTGTTCTCGGCGGCCGCGTGCTTGAGCTCCTTGACGCGCACGGCGAGCATGGCGCGCGCCGCCCACTCGTGGCGGCCGCCGCGCCGCCGCCGCGCGCCGCCCCACTCCACCAGCGGGTCGTACACGAACGCCTCCAGCAGCGTCAGCAACGTCTCGCGCCCGCGCCGCATCGTACGGATCACGTGCTCGCACGCCAAACGGAATATACCCTGGAATATATTCATTAAAATTAAAAAAGAATACAGTCAATAAGAATTGAGAACCTCCTCCTTTTTTGAAGTCGGTTAAAAATAAATCGAGCTTTTAACCTTCCGGCTGACAATTGCACACATGTGTGCTATATCTTAAAACTACCTTTCACTGGACCATTGAATACTTGAGCGTTATGGCTAGTATATGAAATTAATTCTAGTACATATTTCTATTAGCTGTCTCAGATGAAAATTAAGATGAATGAATTTTAAGTGGCAGCTAATTGGAGGTCGGCTGTCATTGTAAAGATAGCGAAAGTGTTAACTACACCGCTATTTTTGGAAATCCGTCATATTTGACTGAGAGTAACGTCCGTGAAATTAATTAATAAAAAATAAAAAACATAAACATTATTAAAAGTAAAGCTTTATTAACTAGTCTCCCGTCTTTTGGTCTCCACCATATTTAATTCATTTTATTCGTATTCTTCGCAGCAAATCCTTTCATTTGATACCCTTATAATGCAGGTGCATAAAAAATTGTCATCGATCTTGTACGGATCAGATGTACAACGACGTCGAATATTTCAGATTATCATTTGCATCATTTGATTGGAACGTACTTACAAAACATTGTAAGCTAACTAAATCTTCTAAAAAGACAAGTTTGACAGAGCCCAAGGTAGCAATTACATCCTCAAAGATTTATAGGTAAAAATGATTGAAAATCCAGATAAATCGTTCTAACATTAGTCATCATGCTTTAGTCCAATGGATCCACAATGAAGCAGGTCCCGACAAACAAGATTGCCGCAATAAATTAGTCAGACATCAACCAACTTCATAGAAGCGTATAAAGGTGGTAGATCCCTTCGTAGTTCGAAGGCTTCAGCTACATCTTGCTCTGCTTTATAACAGCAGTGTTATGTAATCTGGCTCCGGATCACTAGTTTCACTTATCTGTATTATACGCCTTCCTATACAAATACTGGTGATTATTAAATAATAGTAATATATTTTTAATGAGACAATCCGAGTCGGGCGAGTAGGAAAAGGAAAAGAGGAAGAGGGAGAGAGAGGAGGAGAGAGTTTATTATTATTTATTTTATATTATATTTACTATTTATAAACGTGGATATGCTCGCATGACAGAGCTAGTGTTAGAAAGTCGTATTACTTTTTTCAAGTCAGTGGATCCACAAATAGAAAAAAGAAGTCCGCGGCCGCAAATATTACTTAGGCTGGATATTAATGTAGAATTTGGGAAACTGGGACGCGTTAATGTCGGGTCTAATCTCTATGGTATTTCAATTAAAATACAGCATTAAAATTTTTTGCAATTCATTTTCATTAGTGTACATCACATACGTTTTTATAAATATAGCCAGTATTCCAGATATTGCCAGAACGTAAGGGACCTAATTAAAAATTTCAGAATATTCAGTTAAATACTAAAGACTACTCCTACTAACGTAGTCTATCGTCTAGTGATATAAAAAGGGTTTAGTGCTGGTAAGGACAAACATAAATGTTACGACGCTTTAATAACCGCGCGCTCTAAGAATCTTATATTTCGACTCAGGTAACTTTTATTCTCACTGTGCGATACATCCTGCCATAAAGTAGCGGTCACATACACGAAATGATACTATTTATTGTTTCTTAACCTGAAGTTCCCATTGCAATATGTAGGCGCTACAAATTTACCAGCTCCAAACATTACACTTCCAAATATGTCATGATCTTTATGGAAGTACACAGAGCACTTTTACCATAAAATTTCCAGAACGCTGAACGTAATTCCGGGTACTTCGGTCGGGGGAAAATATTTGCTGCACTTTGCGGTCCAATAAGAATACAAGTGCAGGAGTGAAGTTCAAGCTGCATTGAGCGCGTGTCACGGCGAAGCCTTATTTTGGTATACCCATGTTTTTACCCAACTAATAACAAGAACGTGCAGCAATAAACAGAAATAAGCGTGATATTGGCGCTTAATAAAATTATGCTATGGAATTTACCGTATATATAAATAATGGTTGATAATATTTAGTTTGCATTAAGGCATTAATTCAAAGTATATTATTAATAATTATTATCTCGGTATCATAAATCACCTTATGTTAATTTCGGAGATTCTATGCGATTTCTGTTTTACCGAAAACCGAGAATCATTTACTCTCTATTTTGTGTCAACATCTGGAACTTAATTAACGGAAAAAAGTTGAAATCCTTATTTCTTTTATTCAAAAAATAGCAAACCAGGATGAATCACGAGAACCAAAATAAAATTCTTATATCGTTGTCTTGATAAAAAATTTGTACTTTATTTATATTAAAATTATTTTATAGCACTGCTATAAAATCTAAATAGGTTGTGGTGGCTATGTCTCGAATAAGAAATATATATATTCTGCCAAAATCTAAAAATACGTCAAAAAAACGATACTTCATTGGTACAACGAGAAAGCTTGCGTGACAAAGTTCAAGGTGCCTGTTCAATAACATTTCAAAATGTAACAATACATATTTGAACATTGTTTGCACGTAATTCTCTACCTTTAGTAAGTGCCTCTGGAAAGCTGCATGTAACTATGTAACATAATGCGTTATAAATAACGTTAGCACTTCATTGCACTATTTTTAAAATATTGATATAGCTAACGAGCGTAAAACCTGATGGGAAGTGGCCACTACCGTCCATGGACAACTGTAATCATCCCTAGATAAGATCAGAGAGTCTTACCAAACGGTATGCGATAACAAATACCGCAGTCTTCGAGTTTGAGCTCAAATTCTTGCCGCCCGCAACCCCGGAAACCCCCTTCCAGTCGCCTCTTACGACAGGCAGTGGATACCGTAGCCCTATTTTAATCCCAGAACTACAGGGACGATGTAATTTAATCTACATACCAATGTATTAACATATGGTCTGGGCGACGCCAGGTTATGTGGGTGTTTCCCATATAACCTGGCGTCACTCCCACGGCATCGGGTACCTCTTGAAGGTTCCTCCTCGAGAACAAAAAAAGGAGTTATTGAACTTGTTTGTATATGTAACTCTAGCACTCAGATTATTAAGGGCAATATAAAAAAATATATAATTTTGGAGCGTCCAAAAATAAATTGTAAAAGAAATATACAAAAAATACTAAGACGGATTCTTTCGCACGGTACTCTCGATATAATGAAACGTTTTATTTCTAAAGCCATTACTACACTTTCTTTACCTGTAGGCTACACAGAAGAGACGTGAGGCATAGCCGATGCACAGTGATGCCGCTCAACTTTTATAAAAAAAAAAAACATAAAAATAAAAGTCGATAAAAGTTTTATATACCTAAATAAAAGTCATTGTTCGTATGTTTGTTTATGCATTTCGAAACCATTGATTGTGATGAAACTTTGGTAGGACGTTCTCGGAAAGTCCGTGAAGGTTTCTGGCCCAATGATTTATATATAAATGAAAATGTTATACTGTCCGATCAAAGTTGATATTGAATAAACAAAAGATGTTTTATATGATTTTAGACTAGTAGTATCCTGGAATTGATACATACAAACTCGCCGCTGTCGCTGAGTATCGACGTGACTGCGACCCATGTAAGTAGGTCGAAATATTGGCAAAAAGATTTTTTTAAATACACATATCAAGAGTACCCGTACATACTAAAAAATAAAAATGATGTCACCCAGCGTACGTTGCAATGGCAACGTATGCTGGGTACAGCTCAGTTTTGGTTCACTTCAGGCTTCAGTATAAAACTTACAAATTCACCTCATATGAACTAAGTAACTACTGTGTATTTTCCGTCACGTCACTTCGTATCGTCGTTTTACGTCGCTTCTAACTGGCGTGCGCCTTGGGATTGCTCAGAGATGCGGAATATTTAAATTGCATTATTCTGTCTTCTCGTTTTATACCTCAAACTCTCGTTAGTTACCGAGATAACTGAATCCACATACTCGTGCAAAATCCTATTTACTAAAATAATTGTAATCTTTGTACCGTCAAATAATAACTTAAATAAGAAAGACAAAATTGTATGCTCAAGTAAGACTAGGTAATATTCTAAAGTTGTGTAAATAATTCTGTAATGTATTTAATATTTAACAAAGGAAGCTCCCTTGTCTGAAGCAACATTATTATTCAACGAAGCATCGTAGAAGATAGCTACGGGCGCTACGCCGTAGACGTCAGAAGATTAATTTAAATAAGACGACTGCCTACGACAGAACTATGTAAAAACACTGTATTATTTAATTTATCTCGGTGTCTTTGCTAACACAATAATTTAAAATATTGGCGTGTGCTTATCTAGCTCTTAGCTCGCACTAACTTATTTATGACTGAAGCCTAGTTTGCTTTGACTACTAATGGCAGGGTACATTTGTATAAATTAATGTTTCCCGAGCGCCGTTGCTCAGGTTTGTTGCTAATTTGACACCAGACTGAGTAAATCGTCGGTGCAAAACCGAGTTTTCCCAACGTGATTGAAATAAATTCGTGTTTATTATTTATTGAAACTGGAGAAACATTTTTTAATTACATAGATAATAAAAATATTTTTTTTTGCATTTTTCATATACGTAAGAAATGAAATTATTTATTCATGACAATCAAGGCGAACCAAATTGCTAAAATCATAGACATCTGACAGTTAAGCTTACCTGAAAACATACGCCTCAACTTACACAAATAGCTAAACTAAACGAGCGCCTCCAATTTTGCCGTTGAATATGAAAAGCGAAAATTTTATCAGTTAAATACAATCCTACAAATCAAGTGTTAGCTTAAAATAGTTAATGGAAGAGAAACTTCCTGAAGCGAAAAGATAACTTGGAAATATAATAGAGGCTTCGAATAAAACTTCAGAACCAACAAAAGCGGTGAACAGTTAATAGTGTTTACCACACGTAAAGCTCTTAAAATATACAAAGCTGCCGGGGCAGAAAGCTAGCAATTACACGTCACGACAGCGTGTCTCCGCTGATAAGTGGTAACACAAGCAATTCCGCTGCACAACACCTAATTGCCTTTATTTTGATTATTATTATAAGGATGGAGTTCCAAACTAGCATGCAGCACACGTAATGGTAAGTGGTCACTGCCACCCTTAGACATCTGTAATCGACTTCATGCAGAATAGGGGTTTTATCTGAAGGGAATCACAGATGCGTCGATTCCTGACGACTAAGATAGTCGCATAATTGTGGATCTAAAGTAAACATCAAATGACAACTTTTTACAAAGCGGCTACGAATAATAATACTTTAGAATGCTATAATAATTTTAAAGAATCCTTTAGTTAAACAATACAAAGATGTAGCACGATGTACTTAAAAAAACGCGTGCGCAGGTTATAAGTTTGTTTTTTTGACTTAAACATTTAAAATTTTAAATAAAAAAATTAGATTTAAAAAATGCCTACTTGCAAAACACCTGCAAGTTCACCATCTTCCATTGAAGTAAAAAGCTTGGTTTATATAAATAAAGAATACGTTTCATCGCATTATTCTCAGAGTACTTCAAGCAGAACCTCAAAAGGAAACTTTAACCCTAAGAATAGTAATTAACTTCTCGGATAAACGTACTTAGTCGGGTGTGTAGGTAATTATCAACTCTAATTAGCCTTTAATGCGAGAAAAAGCCTTGGTTTGTCTAATTACACACATGTTTTTCATTTAGTACTAGAATTGGAACAGCCTACAGTAGTTTTATACAAAGAGTAATGTTTAGTGGTAGTAGTGAACATAATTAGAGTTGAAATAACATAAAGGATGACATGATGAATACATAATTGGTTACGAGTATAAAATCTGTTAAATTAGTATTCGGAAACCTTTACTACAACGTGTGAATGACCTTTTTTTGAACAATGCACCTAAAATAGAATTTCAGCCTCTTTCAGTGCAATCCGGAGGTCTCCCGCAACTGTGCGTATCTGAAGAATAATTAATTATGCTTTCAATATGGAAGTTGCAAAGGAGCAAGCAATCCACCTGATAGTAAGTGACCGCCCACGGACATTCGTTGGAACGCCTTGAATAAGTTAGTCTCCCCTCACACCGTTCAAACCAGAACACGATAGCGTTTAACACTGCTGTAATGAGGCAGAAATAAGTAGGGCGGTGGTGCGTCCGAAGTCGAATCACAAAGGGTTCTACCAGCTTCAAAATGTTATTCTAATGCAGATTAATCAAAGGACAGCTTAAAATGTTTATTTCTCCGATGCCGGGCTATGTTATAACATAATATTTAAACTCCGGTTTGTAGGTCACCACTTAAGGCTCTCTGTAATTACGGAAGTACGAGCAAAACTTGTGTGCCGCTAAGTTTTAATGAACTGTCGCCTGCGACTTAGCGGCTCGCTTGAACCTCCCCACTGAGGTACAAAAGCAAACGCGAATACACCACCCAGTTTGGTACAAATAGTTATTAAAATTGAAATAAGTTGACCGAATTCAATTTGTGCTAAGTGTAGCATAAGTTTTTTTTTTATAATGTGGAAGTAGCAAACTAGTATGCGGTCCACCAGATAAGCGTCCACTGCCGCCCATGGATATCTCTAATCGACCCTAAACAAGATCAGCGTCTTACCCGAGGCAAGTCGCAGATGCGTTGCTATCCTTGATGACTAAGTTGGAACGCCTCGCATAAGTATATAACTCTTATCACACTTTTCAGACCAGCAATATAGCAATGCTGTTATTAGGCAGAAATAAAAATATTTTTCAATTTATTTCTGATTAACCAAAATTGAGACGGAATACGTGTAAATTGCATATTGCAAGATGCCAGAGTAGCCGTTACATTTGGAGTGGATTGGACTTCTCTAAAAATAACTGAAAAGTTTTAGGATATCCTCTTATAAGAACAGCGTCATAAATAAGTTCATTTATACCGTATATCATCAACCCATTACTGTCCCACTGCTGGGCATGGGTCTTCTCTCAGATTGGGAGAGTTTCAAGCCATAGTCTACCGTGTTGGCCAAGTGCGAATTGGTCGACTTCACACACCTTTGAGAGCTTTTTAAAGAACTCTCAGGTGTGTAGGTTTCTTCACGATGTTTTCCTTCACCGTAAATCAGTGATAATTAACTTCTAATACGCACATAATTTTAGAAAAATCAGTGGTCCATACATAATTTTAGAAATATGAATGTGTGGGATTCGAACCTCGGACCCTCGATTGAGAAGCCGAGTTTACAGGTTCATTTACAAACTAGTAAATTACGACCGAATATGTATTATCAAGAACAAGATAATTGTAAAATAAATATATCAAAAGTTGTGTGCCTACACGTTTTAGCGCAACGGAGATACGGTACGGTAGTCGGATTCTGTTAAAATCGAGTTAGGTAACTCTGCATACATCTCATAATACAAAATGCAGCCCCCAAGAATACGATACTGCCTTTTAGAAAAGCCTTATTGTGTGAACCAAGCGCATGACATTGAATTACTACAAAGGTACTGAACGTAATATGCAAGACGTCTTTGTATGTAAAACTTGTAGCCGACTCGTCTGTATGTATTGTTAAGTGGCATTTTAAAATGCTGTTTGGGAAGGAAACTCGCATGGAAAAGTAAATAAATATGTCAATCACGAAATAATCCCTTCATAATTATGGATTTAGAATATGATTTTTTTTGTTTACTTACTCTGTACAAGCAAAAGTTTCATAAGTTTCATAATTACGTAAGCTCTACTTAATTGGACGCCAGAATTCTGTTCAAATTATTCTACCGACATTGTTAATTTGTGTATGGTTATTTATCCATTAACATTACATTTCTCGCATCAATAACTAACGCCGACATTTTTTAACAATACAATATAATAAACGATATTTAATGCCTCTAGTCATCTACATTTATTTTATATATATTCCATATATCGTTAATATCATTAGAACTCACATCACAGGGCCTTCGAATTTAAGCCGCCTGAGGTACAACTAAAACTGTAAGGCTTTGCCTTACGAATGAACTCCCTAAAGGGCTCTTAAAGGATGTTACCATTTACAAGCCAAAGCACTTAAAGCTTAAAATACTTTTTGGAGCCGACATTAAATCTCTCACCCGAGGGACCCTACGTGAGACGTGCCGCAAGTGTTATACTTTCAAGCATATGCGACTATCTTCGACAGTAGTGGAATATTACCAAGATTCAATACTATTTAGTATGAGTAAACATTCTTATTGAATTAATTTGCAATCCACAAGCTTAGACAGCACAATATGAAATTTTCCAGCGAGTTGCATCAAATGGAGTAGATGCGGTCGATGTCATTAACAGATATTCCGCGCGGGCGGCGCCTGATGCGGACGCTTGCTGAGAGATAAGGCTCTCGGATGACGGGGTAAGATGTTTGGATTTGTGGAACGCCTACATGTTGACTCAATATAAAGGTAAAATACAAATTAAAGGTATCGCATGGCGAAAAAAAGAGACCGAATGCGTGTTTGCATTTTGTGGACATAACAAAATTGTGTTCGCATTCTGGGGATTTTTTTTATTGAAAACACGCGGTTTCTTAAAGGAATGTTACACTTAAATTTCTAGCTGGATATGGCCACTTTTTATTATGTTACACGATTGACTACCTTTCATTTTCAAGTACTTTACTTAATACATAAACTCCCTTTAATTCACATTATACGACACGTGTATATGTTAGTCATTTATACATTTAATATACATATGTCATGTGCTCGTATATAATATCAAATTATAGTATCTGGCAGACAGCTACATCGAATATAATAGAGCTTCTAATTAAAAGTCTCTACAACGTCGAAATAAGTCTACAATGTCTAGAAATAAATATCATAGAATTCGTTTGTACGCTTATTAATAATACAATAAATGGTTCCAAACAACCATAGCAACGCTATATATTAAATCGCGGTATGAAATTACAATTTCTAGACGCTTATATCGACAATAGGACCGTCGACATGATAAGCCTACACATCAAAGCACCACTTGAATGAAATATGTTATTTAAATAGAGTGTTAAACTGTAGAGAGCCTTGAAATAAAAGGATTTAATATGTGGAAGCTCACAAAAGCTTATTTTAAACAGCAGTTTAAACTAGTAAGCTAGAATTACAACCAGTTAAAGGTGATAGAATTTTTTGTAGTTCGACAATAACAGCAGTGTTATGCGCTCTTGTGTTTTGGTCTGAAGGGCGTAGTAAGGGCTTATCCGAGGCAATTCAAAATGGGGTAGCAACGCATCTGTGGCTGAACTGATTTGATTACTATGTCCAAGTCCACGGGCGGCAGTGACCTCCTGACATCAGATGGACTGCATGCTCGTGTGCTTCTTTCATATTTAAACAAAAAACAAAATATTGTTGTGCTATTCACAAGTAACGCCGCGATAGACATTTATATGTCTAAAATATTTTTAGTTGCTATCTGGCTTTTAAGTTTTAATTTTGAGGTATCCAATTTAGCAGACCGGCGATTATGACAAGGCATTTAATATAGCAATGGAGACTTCCCGCAACTCATCGAGAGATGGCGCCACTAGGCCTCTGAATCACGTCATTGAAGTTTTCTCAACACTCTGCGTTTATTCAAGAACTGAATTGAAACTGATGTGGTACGGCCGCTCCCTAGCACAGACACTTCGCCTGGCAGGAAATCTCCCTTTGCTAAATGACAATGAGAATTAAAAAAATAAATAAATACAGACTTTGACATTGAACGTGTAAGTATGATAGCAAAAAGTTAATCCAAACTTTATATGAGAATTTCCGAGCAGTATTTATAGTTTTTTGTCGATCGGCGGTTCTCCAGAACATCCCTGAATATTGTTTTTACTGCGTAGAAGTGCTACGAGTGCTACAGACTGCTACGAGGATGCTACACTCAATGTGTGCGGCACATAAAATTTAGTTATGAAAAAAAGATATGTAAACGATTTTTTATTAATCCACTCAGTTAAAACAAATGTAAATATATATAAATAGCAGAATATCAGTACATTCTAATAACTAGTTATATAAACGAGTCCGAATTATATAGTATATTTATGGCCGTAAGATCTTATATATCACAGCATGATAAGTAACAATGAACCACACGCTACAAACAAAGCAGGAATTAAAACTTTATATGAGCAAAAATTACTTTTAATTATGAGCAGCATAATTAATGTCAGAAGCAACCATGTTCAGTTTACAAATATACTTTTCAAGGACAAACATATTTTGGTTTCAACCGATAGAAATAAAAAAATCAGAAATGGAAATGTGTCCATACTACGCTACGGCAACATTTTTTTATTTTTGGTCAAGAATTTTCGCTCTAGTACATGATATAGAGGTTGCTTCATGAACCCAATGTATATCCTTATAGTCTGTAACCAGAACTTAAAGTGGGGCCTTTCACGATGACACTTTAGATGATAAATTGATAGAGCATCCCGGAATCGGGAATATATACTTATCTTAACATAATCTTGAAAGCTATTCAAGTAGTAAGTGGCCATTAAACAAAGTCAAAATAGGTTACACAATGTTTTCCTACACAAGAAAACAACAATTAATAACGATGAAGCAGATGGCAAGTTTAATTAACGTGGGACTTAGTCCTGCGTTGTACCGCGGGTTTGGCTGGGTCGTGAGCGCCTGGCCGCTGGAGGTTGCGTTGTTGGCATGACAGGACATTTACCATTCACGGATACGGAGTATGAACAACATACTCGTGCATGCAGCAAAGTTCAAGGAAATTTTAGGGATGAGATGTGCACGGCTTTTACGTAAACCAATACAGTGCAAGAAGACAGCGGGAAACCGTTGGATTCAGAAGGCACAGGACGGGTTCGAGTGGCGCCATTCAGGGGAGGCCTATGTCCAGCAGTAGACATCGAAAGGCTGATGGATGGATGGATAGATGCAATACAGTGCAATTAAGGAAATGAAGAAAAAATGTACGAGGTAGCTAAGCTAAGCTGGATGTGTGCCAACATGACCTATAGGACTGCTAGATTTTTGTTGTTTAGCATAGCTTTCGTAGCTAAGCTATGATTTTTGTATATAGAGATTTGAACTTTGAATAGCTGTTGGTGTAGTGAACCGCTTACCCCACCTCACACATGTCTGGTGGAAAAACACTCTAAGTACATTTAAGTAATTTCCAGGTGCAACATTTAGTGCACAGATTCAAATTGTTATAATTGCAGTACGCGGACGACACCAGATGGATACAACAGACGCTATACAGAAAGGATATAAATTTTTATTTCCAAGCTTTACGTGAGTTTGTGTAAACAATGTTACATTAACTGTGTTGTATTTTTTTATATTTTACACGAATTAAATAGGATAAAATCTTTTCGAATGTCCTGTCTTCATCAACAACATCAACATTACGTTGGAAGCATCGTGTCGTCAAGTGTAAAAGCAGCAAATACGGGGATTTGAAATTTTCGATTTGCATAATTTACTTAAAATTGTCGTATATTCGGTTACTAATCCGTTGTCACATATAAACAACGTCGGCAGCATCGTGTCGTCAAGTGTAAAAGCAGCAAAGAAGTCGAGATCGTTAGGACGACGCGTGGCGTCGAGTGGTGCCCAACGCGGGCCCTCGTGACCTTCTTACGGCTCGTTGTTGCCGTTCTCTGAAATGCGCCATTTGGATACGGGGTATGTAAATTTCACTTTAGAGGCCAAGCTCTAGTGCAATATGCAAATAAATAAACGTTTACTTAGCAATATAAAATTATTAAATAATATTTTTAACATTTCACTTAAATTGTATAGTAGAAATAGGTTATTTATTCAATTTTTCTATGTTGGCGTAATTTTCTTTTTACCGCCACACCTATTTTTCACTTATTATGTCAGTATACGAGGGCCAAACTGAAAGTTTTTAGAACTGGCAACTTAAAAGCATTATATTAAAAAAATAAGTTTAAATTTT